>JANJGN010001478.1:97500-102500 GCA_026770705.1 Isurus oxyrinchus
AGGGCGGGAGTTAACGGGGCTGAAAGGCTGGCAAGGGGGTTTCGGGTGCGGTGAGCTGGAAGGGATTGTCAGCTTGTAAGGCATAGGCTTAGCGAGGGCGTGGGAGGTCCGAGCAGCAAGCGGGTGGATGTGGCGGTGTTGGCCGGGCAGAGCGTCGCCATTGCCGGATGGGCAGAGTGGATTGGGGTCGGTGTTGGGTGGAGAGGCTGTTTTGTTAGGGAAGGCTGGGGGCTGGAAGAGGGTTGATGTTGGTGGCGTTGCAAGAGTGTGCCGGCGCGGGAATGGTGGCGAAGGCGGCGCATTGGTAGCCGGGATTGTGAGTGTTGGTGTTGGGGTCGGGGATGGGGTTTGGGTAAGTTTCAGGGGGTTAGGGGTTAGGGTACGGGTTAGGGTTAGGGGTTAGGCTTCGGGTTGCGGCAAATGGTTAACTGGTTACTAGGCAGGGTAGCCGACCGTTAATCCGGCTCTCCGGCCCGCTTATAAGGGTGCACTAAGATGCAGAGCACACCAGCTGGTCCACGTGCGATGTAAAAAGCGGGCAACCAGTTAGCAGACACGGCAGCCGGCAGGTAATTTAAGCCGCCCGCCCGCCCGCCCGGTAGTACGGCTGCATGTAGCTGCAGAGCAGCCAAGCGGCTGCTGAGAGTAAGTACTGAAGGGGAAATGGTTAACCGGTTAGCAGGCAGGGCAGCCGGCCGGTAATCGGAGCCGTCCACGCGGTACTACGGCTGCCGTTAGCTGCGGAACAGCCCAGCCGCTGCTGAGAGTGGGTAATGAAGGGGAAATGGTGAACCAGACAACAGGCAGCGCAGCCGACCGTTAATTACAGCCTCCCGCCGGGTAATACGGGTGCAGTAAACTGCAGAAGACGCCAGCAGGTCCAGGGAATGTGTCCAGGACGTGGAAATGGTTAACCGGTCAGCAGGAAGGTCAGCCGGCCGGTAGTACGGGTGCAGTCAGCAGCCGGCATCCCGAGCAGCTGAAAAGTCTTAAGCGCGGAATGGGGAAATCATTAACCTGTCAGCAAGCCGGCAGGGAAAGGGTGAAACGGCTTAAAATATCGAGGCGGCAAGGAAAAAATGGCAACCGGGGGCGGGGCGGATTCACAGTCACCACGTGAGAGGGGCGGTGCCTGGAGGCCGGGCAGGCGGTTGGCCGAAGGCCCGATACTCCGGGTGCTGTCAGCATTTCGCTTGCCGAGCTGCTCTAAAGTCGAGGTGCAGAACGGCGAAATCATTAACCGGCAAGCGGATGCATGGCAGCGGGCAGGGAAGGGTCAAAACGGCCTGAAATACCGGAGCGGCGGGCCAAGATGGCTGCCGGGGGGCGTATTCAGCGGTCGCACGTGACGGGGCGGTGCCCGGAGGCCGAGCCGCGCAAGCGCGATTTAAAGCGAGCAAAGTCCGAGCAGGAGCGATATCGTTGGCCATTCAGCCGGTTCGAGCCTGGTGGCCGAGGCGGCGAGGGTGGAACCGGGGAAAGGCTGGGTGTTCGGTGTCCGCCCGGGTGGTCCGGAGTTTTATTCGGGTTAGGGTTAGCGGTTAGGCTTAGGGCTGGGGTTAGGGTTGGGGCGTTAGGGTTAGGGGAAGTGTCAGGGGTAGGGGTTGGGTTAGAGTTAGGGGCTTGGCTTGGTGTTCGTGTCGGGGAAGGGGACAAGGCTAGTTTATTTTTGGCTCGGGGTTCGGGTTAGGGTTAGCGGTTAGGCTTAGGGCTGGGGTTAGGTTTGCGGCAAATGGTTTACC
Source organism: Isurus oxyrinchus (assembly GCA_026770705.1). NCBI lineage: Eukaryota > Metazoa > Chordata > Chondrichthyes > Lamniformes > Lamnidae > Isurus > Isurus oxyrinchus. The sequence goes on from JANJGN010001478.1 coordinate 99,243, forward strand.
GGTTAGCAGGCAGGGTAGCCGGCCATTATTCAGGGCTTTCGGCGCGGTAGTAAAGGTGCGCTGAGCTGCAGAACACAGCCGCTGGTCCACGGGATATGTACAGCACAGGGGAACCTGTGAACCAGTTAGCAGACAAGGCAGCCGACCGGTAATTATAGCCTCCCGCCGGGTAATAGAGGCGCAGGCAGCTGCAGAACACACCAGCAGGTCCAAGGACTACGTACACAATGGGGACACGGGCAGCCGGTCAGCAGGCAGGGCTGCCGGCCGGTAATTACAGCCTCCCGCCCGGTCATAGGGGTGCAGTTAGCTGCAGAACACACCAGCAGGTCCAAGGACTAAGTACAGAATGAGGACACGGGCAGCCGGTCAGCAGGCAGGGATGCCGGCCTGCCATAGGGGTGCAGTTAGCTGCAGAACACACCAGCAGGTCCAAGGACTAAGGACAGAATGGGGACACGGGCAGCCGGTCAGCAGGCAGGGCTGCCGGCCGGTAATTATAGCCTCCCGCCCGGTCATAGGGGTGCAGTTAGCTGCAGAACACACCAGCAGGTCCAGGGACTCAGTACAGAATGGGGACACGGGCAGCCGGTTAGCAGGCAAGGCTGCCGGCCGGTAGTTATAGCCTCCCGCCCGGTCAGAGGGGTGCAGTTAGCTGCAGAACACACCAGCAGGTCCAGGGACTAAGTACAGAATGGGGACACGGGCAGCCGGTTAGCAGGCAAGGCTGCCGGCCGGTAATTATAGCCTCCCGCCCGGTCATAGGGGTGCAGTTAGCTGCAGAACACACCAGCAGGTCCAGGGACTCAGTACCAAACGGGGAATCGGTTAAGCGGTTACCTGGCAGGGCAGCCGACCAGTAATCATAGCCTCCCGCCCGGTCGTAGGGGTGCAGTTAACTGCAGAACACACCAGCAGGTCCAGGGACTCAGTACCAAACGGGGAATCGGTTAAGCGGTTACCTGGCAGGGCAGCCGACCAGTAATCATAGCCTCCCGGCCGGTCGTAGGGGTGCAGTTAGCTGCAGAACACACCAGCAGGTCCAGGGAATGTGTGCAGGACGGGGAAATGCTTAACGGGTTAGCAGGCCGGGCAGCCGGCCGGTAGTTGGAGCCGCCCGCCCGGTCGTACGGGAGCCGTCATCAGCCGGCATCCCGAGCAGCTGAAAAGTCTAAGCGCAGAATGGGGACATGGTGAACCAGTCAGCCAGCGGGCAGGGAAGGGTCGAAACGGCCTGAAATACCGGGCCGGCGGGCCAAGATGGCTGCCGGGGGGCGTATTCAGGGCCCCCACGTGAGGGGCCGGGGCTGGGGGCCGAGCCGGGCAAGCGCGGTTGAGAAACAGCCGAGTCCGAGCAGGGGGAAATCATTAACCGGTGATCCGGTTCGACCCCCCCCGGTGGCCGAGGCGGGGAGGGTCGACCCGTGGAAAGGTTGGGTGTTCGGTGTCCCTCAGGGCGGTCCCGAGCGCGTCCTAAAATAATCCGGGCTCCTGGGCCCTTTTTTGAAAAAGAACCGGTCGGGGAGCGGGTGCAATCCGGAAGGCCTGGCGGGGCTTCGGTGCCTCTTCCTCGGTATGACTACCGGAGGGTCGTCGGCCTGAATGACGGTTGCATTTGCTGGCTGTGGAGGTTGGCGGGCTATCTGCAGAATAGGAGGAGGTGGCAAATCGAGAATGGGTCGACTTCGCCAAGTGCCTTCTCGAGCCTCCAGGTCTGCAGGGACCGACCCAGGCTGCCGCCAAACCGACCGGGAGGCCCCGCCGTCGGCCATTTTTGGTCATTTTCGGCATTTTTCGCCTCTTTCGGCCGGTCAAGAAAAGCGGCGGCCTGACACCCGGGCGTGCACGGGGAAGGCTCCCCCTCGCCGGGAGGACCGGAGTTTGCCCCGGAAACCTCCGGAAGCCGGCCGGGAAGGCGGCTTCGGCCCGATGCACCTCCGGCTGCGTCCGAAGGCCGGGGGAAGTGGCCCCTGGGCCCGTGTGAGGGAAATCCGTGCCAAGACGGAAGTCCATGAGGTCGGATCCGAAGCTTCTGCCGGGCCCCCGGTGGAGGCATTCCCGCTAGGCGGGGCGAATCGGCCCGGCCACGGGGCGGGTTGCAATTGTTGGAGGGGGGCTGCCGGAGCTAGATAATGATTTCCCCTCGGTTCTCCCGATGGGGAAACGGCGAAAGGAGGTGTCGCGGGCTTTCGAGGCCTCCTCGGCGGCTGGACTACCGACCGACATCTCGGCTGCATTTGCTGGCTGGGGGGGTTGGCGGGGTATCTGCAGAATGGTAGGAGGTGGCAAGTCGAGAATCGGTCGACAGCTCCGAGTGCCGTCTCGAGCCTCCAGGTCCGCAGGGACCGATCCAGGCTGCCGCCTAACCGACCAGGAGGCCCCGCCGTCGGCCATTTTTGTCCATTTTCGGCATTTTTTACCGTCTTTCGGTCGGTCACGGAAAGCGGCGACCGGAAGCCCGGGCGTGCCCGGGGACGGCTCCCACTGGCCCCGGGGACCGGATTTGCCCCGGTCGGAGCCCCGGAAACGCACCCGAAGCCGGCCGGAGAAGGCGGCTAAGGGCAATGCACCTCGGATTGAATTTGCGCACCGGGGAAAGTGGCCTCGGGGCCCGCGAGGTGTGACGGTGTGCCTTCGGTAAGCTTCTGGAGAAATGGGTAACCAATGCACCTCGGACTGAATGTGCAGGACGTGCAACGGGGCCTCCGGGTCCGCGAGATATCGCAGGTTGGCCTCGGTAAGCCTCTGGAGAAATGGCTAACCAATGGGACAGTGGCCCTGAGATATCATTAACCATTTGGACTTCGTCTCTGGCAGAGAGGCAAGTGTGGTGCAGAAATCATTAACCATTTGGACTTCGTCTCTGGCACAGAGGCAAGTGCAGTGGAGAAATCATTAACCATTTGGACTTAGTCTCTGGCAGCGAGGCAAGTGTGGTGCAGAAATCATTAACCATTTGGACTTAGTCTCTGGCAGCGAGGCAAGTGTGGCGGAGAAATCATTAACCGTTTGGACTTCGTCTCTGGCAGAGAGGCAAGTGTGGTGCAGAAATCATTAACCATTTGGACTTCGTCTCTGGCACAGAGGCAAGTGCAGTGGAGAAATCATTAACCATTTGGACTTAGTCTCTGGCAGCGAGGCAAGTGTGGCGGAGAAATCATTAACCGTTTGGACTTCGTCTCTGGCAGAGAGGCAAGTGTGGTGCAGAAATCATTAACCATTTGGACTTAGTCTCTGGCAGCGAGGCAAGTGTGGCGG
>JANJGN010001478.1:115000-120000 GCA_026770705.1 Isurus oxyrinchus
CCGCCCGCCCGCCCGGTAGTACGGCTGCATGTAGCTGCAGAGCAGCCAAGCGGCTGCTGAGAGTAAGTACTGAAGGGGAAATGGTTAACCGGTTAGCAGGCAGGGCAGCCGGCCGGTAATCGGAGCCGTCCACGCGGTACTACGGCTGCCGTTAGCTGCGGAACAGCCCAGCCGCTGCTGAGAGTGGGTAATGAAGGGGAAATGGTGAACCAGACAACAGGCAGCGCAGCCGACCGTTAATTACAGCCTCCCGCCGGGTAATACGGGTGCAGTAAACTGCAGAAGACGCCAGCAGGTCCAGGGAATGTGTCCAGGACGTGGAAATGGTTAACCGGTCAGCAGGAAGGTCAGCCGGCCGGTAGTACGGGTGCAGTCAGCAGCCGGCATCCCGAGCAGCTGAAAAGTCTTAAGCGCGGAATGGGGAAATCATTAACCTGTCAGCAAGCCGGCAGGGAAAGGGTGAAACGGCTTAAAATATCGAGGCGGCAAGGAAAAAATGGCAACCGGGGGCGGGGCGGATTCACAGTCACCACGTGAGAGGGGCGGTGCCTGGAGGCCGGGCAGGCGGTTGGCCGAAGGCCCGATACTCCGGGTGCTGTCAGCATTTCGCTTGCCGAGCTGCTCTAAAGTCGAGGTGCAGAACGGCGAAATCATTAACCGGCAAGCGGATGCATGGCAGCGGGCAGGGAAGGGTCAAAACGGCCTGAAATACCGGAGCGGCGGGCCAAGATGGCTGCCGGGGGGCGTATTCAGCGGTCGCACGTGACGGGGCGGTGCCCGGAGGCCGAGCCGCGCAAGCGCGATTTAAAGCGAGCAAAGTCCGAGCAGGAGCGATATCGTTGGCCATTCAGCCGGTTCGAGCCTGGTGGCCGAGGCGGCGAGGGTGGAACCGGGGAAAGGCTGGGTGTTCGGTGTCCGCCCGGGTGGTCCGGAGTTTTATTCGGGTTAGGGTTAGCGGTTAGGCTTAGGGCTGGGGTTAGGGTTGGGGCGTTAGGGTTAGGGGAAGTGTCAGGGGTAGGGGTTGGGTTAGAGTTAGGGGCTTGGCTTGGTGTTCGTGTCGGGGAAGGGGACAAGGCTAGTTTATTTTTGGCTCGGGGTTCGGGTTAGGGTTAGCGGTTAGGCTTAGGGCTGGGGTTAGGTTTGCGGCAAATGGTTTACCGGTTAGCAGGCAGGGTAGCCGGCCATTATTCAGGGCTTTCGGCGCGGTAGTAAAGGTGCGCTGAGCTGCAGAACACAGCCGCTGGTCCACGGGATATGTACAGCACAGGGGAACCTGTGAACCAGTTAGCAGACAAGGCAGCCGACCGGTAATTATAGCCTCCCGCCGGGTAATAGAGGCGCAGGCAGCTGCAGAACACACCAGCAGGTCCAAGGACTACGTACACAATGGGGACACGGGCAGCCGGTCAGCAGGCAGGGCTGCCGGCCGGTAATTACAGCCTCCCGCCCGGTCATAGGGGTGCAGTTAGCTGCAGAACACACCAGCAGGTCCAAGGACTAAGTACAGAATGAGGACACGGGCAGCCGGTCAGCAGGCAGGGATGCCGGCCTGCCATAGGGGTGCAGTTAGCTGCAGAACACACCAGCAGGTCCAAGGACTAAGGACAGAATGGGGACACGGGCAGCCGGTCAGCAGGCAGGGCTGCCGGCCGGTAATTATAGCCTCCCGCCCGGTCATAGGGGTGCAGTTAGCTGCAGAACACACCAGCAGGTCCAGGGACTCAGTACAGAATGGGGACACGGGCAGCCGGTTAGCAGGCAAGGCTGCCGGCCGGTAGTTATAGCCTCCCGCCCGGTCAGAGGGGTGCAGTTAGCTGCAGAACACACCAGCAGGTCCAGGGACTAAGTACAGAATGGGGACACGGGCAGCCGGTTAGCAGGCAAGGCTGCCGGCCGGTAATTATAGCCTCCCGCCCGGTCATAGGGGTGCAGTTAGCTGCAGAACACACCAGCAGGTCCAGGGACTCAGTACCAAACGGGGAATCGGTTAAGCGGTTACCTGGCAGGGCAGCCGACCAGTAATCATAGCCTCCCGCCCGGTCGTAGGGGTGCAGTTAACTGCAGAACACACCAGCAGGTCCAGGGACTCAGTACCAAACGGGGAATCGGTTAAGCGGTTACCTGGCAGGGCAGCCGACCAGTAATCATAGCCTCCCGGCCGGTCGTAGGGGTGCAGTTAGCTGCAGAACACACCAGCAGGTCCAGGGAATGTGTGCAGGACGGGGAAATGCTTAACGGGTTAGCAGGCCGGGCAGCCGGCCGGTAGTTGGAGCCGCCCGCCCGGTCGTACGGGAGCCGTCATCAGCCGGCATCCCGAGCAGCTGAAAAGTCTAAGCGCAGAATGGGGACATGGTGAACCAGTCAGCCAGCGGGCAGGGAAGGGTCGAAACGGCCTGAAATACCGGGCCGGCGGGCCAAGATGGCTGCCGGGGGGCGTATTCAGGGCCCCCACGTGAGGGGCCGGGGCTGGGGGCCGAGCCGGGCAAGCGCGGTTGAGAAACAGCCGAGTCCGAGCAGGGGGAAATCATTAACCGGTGATCCGGTTCGACCCCCCCCGGTGGCCGAGGCGGGGAGGGTCGACCCGTGGAAAGGTTGGGTGTTCGGTGTCCCTCAGGGCGGTCCCGAGCGCGTCCTAAAATAATCCGGGCTCCTGGGCCCTTTTTTGAAAAAGAACCGGTCGGGGAGCGGGTGCAATCCGGAAGGCCTGGCGGGGCTTCGGTGCCTCTTCCTCGGTATGACTACCGGAGGGTCGTCGGCCTGAATGACGGTTGCATTTGCTGGCTGTGGAGGTTGGCGGGCTATCTGCAGAATAGGAGGAGGTGGCAAATCGAGAATGGGTCGACTTCGCCAAGTGCCTTCTCGAGCCTCCAGGTCTGCAGGGACCGACCCAGGCTGCCGCCAAACCGACCGGGAGGCCCCGCCGTCGGCCATTTTTGGTCATTTTCGGCATTTTTCGCCTCTTTCGGCCGGTCAAGAAAAGCGGCGGCCTGACACCCGGGCGTGCACGGGGAAGGCTCCCCCTCGCCGGGAGGACCGGAGTTTGCCCCGGAAACCTCCGGAAGCCGGCCGGGAAGGCGGCTTCGGCCCGATGCACCTCCGGCTGCGTCCGAAGGCCGGGGGAAGTGGCCCCTGGGCCCGTGTGAGGGAAATCCGTGCCAAGACGGAAGTCCATGAGGTCGGATCCGAAGCTTCTGCCGGGCCCCCGGTGGAGGCATTCCCGCTAGGCGGGGCGAATCGGCCCGGCCACGGGGCGGGTTGCAATTGTTGGAGGGGGGCTGCCGGAGCTAGATAATGATTTCCCCTCGGTTCTCCCGATGGGGAAACGGCGAAAGGAGGTGTCGCGGGCTTTCGAGGCCTCCTCGGCGGCTGGACTACCGACCGACATCTCGGCTGCATTTGCTGGCTGGGGGGGTTGGCGGGGTATCTGCAGAATGGTAGGAGGTGGCAAGTCGAGAATCGGTCGACAGCTCCGAGTGCCGTCTCGAGCCTCCAGGTCCGCAGGGACCGATCCAGGCTGCCGCCTAACCGACCAGGAGGCCCCGCCGTCGGCCATTTTTGTCCATTTTCGGCATTTTTTACCGTCTTTCGGTCGGTCACGGAAAGCGGCGACCGGAAGCCCGGGCGTGCCCGGGGACGGCTCCCACTGGCCCCGGGGACCGGATTTGCCCCGGTCGGAGCCCCGGAAACGCACCCGAAGCCGGCCGGAGAAGGCGGCTAAGGGCAATGCACCTCGGATTGAATTTGCGCACCGGGGAAAGTGGCCTCGGGGCCCGCGAGGTGTGACGGTGTGCCTTCGGTAAGCTTCTGGAGAAATGGGTAACCAATGCACCTCGGACTGAATGTGCAGGACGTGCAACGGGGCCTCCGGGTCCGCGAGATATCGCAGGTTGGCCTCGGTAAGCCTCTGGAGAAATGGCTAACCAATGGGACAGTGGCCCTGAGATATCATTAACCATTTGGACTTCGTCTCTGGCAGAGAGGCAAGTGTGGTGCAGAAATCATTAACCATTTGGACTTCGTCTCTGGCACAGAGGCAAGTGCAGTGGAGAAATCATTAACCATTTGGACTTAGTCTCTGGCAGCGAGGCAAGTGTGGTGCAGAAATCATTAACCATTTGGACTTAGTCTCTGGCAGCGAGGCAAGTGTGGCGGAGAAATCATTAACCGTTTGGACTTCGTCTCTGGCAGAGAGGCAAGTGTGGTGCAGAAATCATTAACCATTTGGACTTCGTCTCTGGCACAGAGGCAAGTGCAGTGGAGAAATCATTAACCATTTGGACTTAGTCTCTGGCAGCGAGGCAAGTGTGGCGGAGAAATCATTAACCGTTTGGACTTCGTCTCTGGCAGAGAGGCAAGTGTGGTGCAGAAATCATTAACCATTTGGACTTAGTCTCTGGCAGCGAGGCAAGTGTGGCGGAGAAATCATTAACCGTTTGGACTTAGTCTCTGGCAGAGAGGCAAGTGTGGTGCAGAAATCATTAACCATTTGGACTTCGTCTCTGGCACAGAGGCAAGTGCAGTGGAGAAATCATTAACCATTTGGACTTAGTCTCTGGCAGCGAGGCAAGTGTGGTGCAGAAATCATTAACCATTTGGACTTCGTCTCTGGCAGCGAGGCAAGTGCAGTGGAGAAATCATTAACCATTTGGACTTCGTCTCTGGCAGAGAGGCAAGTGTGGTGCAGAAATCATTAACCATTTGGACTTCGTCTCTGGCACAGAGGCAAGTGCAGTGGAGAAATCAGTAACCATTTGGACTTAGTCTCTGGCAGCGAGGCAAGTGTGGCAGAGAAATCATTAACCGTTTGGACTTCGTCTCTGGCAGAGAGGCAAGTGTGGTGCAGAAATCATTAACCATTTGGACTTAGTCTGTGGCAGAGGCAAGTTTGGAAGAGAAATCAGTAACTAATAAATAAAATGCACCCCAGATTGCATTCGCCGGCCGTGGAAAGTGTCTCCTGGGCCCGGGAGAACAAAATCCGTGCTCAGACGGAAGCGTAT
>JANJGN010001478.1:132500-135448 GCA_026770705.1 Isurus oxyrinchus
TACTCCGGGTGCTGTCAGCATTTCGCTTGCCGAGCTGCTCTAAAGTCGAGGTGCAGAACGGCGAAATCATTAACCGGCAAGCGGATGCATGGCAGCGGGCAGGGAAGGGTCAAAACGGCCTGAAATACCGGAGCGGCGGGCCAAGATGGCTGCCGGGGGGCGTATTCAGCGGTCGCACGTGACGGGGCGGTGCCCGGAGGCCGAGCCGCGCAAGCGCGATTTAAAGCGAGCAAAGTCCGAGCAGGAGCGATATCGTTGGCCATTCAGCCGGTTCGAGCCTGGTGGCCGAGGCGGCGAGGGTGGAACCGGGGAAAGGCTGGGTGTTCGGTGTCCGCCCGGGTGGTCCGGAGTTTTATTCGGGTTTAGGGTTAGCGGTTAGGCTTAGGGCTGGGGTTAGGGTTGGGGCGTTAGGGTTAGGGGAAGTGTCAGGGGTAGGGGTTGGGTTAGAGTTAGGGGCTTGGCTTGGTGTTCGTGTCGGGGAAGGGACAAGGCTAGTTTATTTTTGGCTCGGGGTTCGGGTTAGGGTTAGCGGTTAGGCTTAGGGCTGGGGTTAGGTTTGCGGCAAATGGTTTACCGGTTAGCAGGCAGGGTAGCCGGCCATTATTCAGGGCTTTCGGCGCGGTAGTAAAGGTGCGCTGAGCTGCAGAACACAGCCGCTGGTCCACGGGATATGTACAGCACAGGGGAACCTGTGAACCAGTTAGCAGACAAGGCAGCCGACCGGTAATTATAGCCTCCCGCCGGGTAATAGAGGCGCAGGCAGCTGCAGAACACACCAGCAGGTCCAAGGACTACGTACACAATGGGGACACGGGCAGCCGGTCAGCAGGCAGGGCTGCCGGCCGGTAATTACAGCCTCCCGCCCGGTCATAGGGGTGCAGTTAGCTGCAGAACACACCAGCAGGTCCAAGACTAAGTACAGAATGAGGACACGGGCAGCCGGTCAGCAGGCAGGGATGCCGGCCTGCCATAGGGGTGCAGTTAGCTGCAGAACACACAGCAGGTCCAAGGACTAAGGACAGAATGGGGACACGGGCAGCCGTCAGCAGGCAGGGCTGCCGGCCGGTAATTATAGCCTCCCGCCCGGTCATAGGGGTGCAGTTAGCTGCAGAACACACCAGCAGGTCCAGGGACTCAGTACAGAATGGGGACACGGGCAGCCGGTTAGCAGGCAAGGCTGCCGGCCGGTAGTTATAGCCTCCCGCCGGTCAGAGGGGTGCAGTTAGCTGCAGAACACACCAGCAGGTCCAGGGACTAAGTACAGAATGGGGACACGGGCAGCGGTTAGCAGGCAAGGCTGCCGGCCGGTAATTATAGCCTCCCGCCCGGTCATAGGGGTGCAGTTAGCTGCAGAACACACCAGCAGGTCCAGGGACTCAGTACCAAACGGGAATCGGTTAAGCGGTTACCTGGCAGGGCAGCCGACCAGTAATCATAGCCTCCCGCCCGGTCGTAGGGGTGCAGTTAACTGCAGAACACACCAGCAGGTCCAGGGACTCAGTACCAAACGGGAATCGGTTAAGCGGTTTACCTGGCAGGGCAGCCGACCAGTAATCATAGCCTCCCGGCCGGTCGTAGGGGTGCAGTTAGCTGCAGAACACACCAGCAGGTCCAGGGAATGTGTGCAGGACGGGGAAATGCTTAACGGGTTAGCAGGCCGGGCAGCCGGCCGGTAGTTGGAGCCGCCCGCCCGGTCGTACGGGAGCCGTCATCAGCCGGCATCCCGAGCAGCTGAAAAGTCTAAGCGCAGAATGGGGACATGGTGAACCAGTCAGCCAGCGGGCAGGGAAGGGTCGAAACGGCCTGAAATACCGGGCCGGCGGGCCAAGATGGCTGCCGGGGGGCGTATTCAGGGCCCCCACGTGAGGGGCCGGGGCTGGGGCCGAGCCGGGCAAGCGCGGTTGAGAACAGCCGAGTCCGAGCAGGGGGAAATCATTAACCGGTGATCCGGTTCGACCCCCCCCGGTGGCCGAGGCGGGGAGGGTCGACCCGTGGAAAGGTTGGGTGTTCGGTGTCCCTCAGGGCGGTCCCGAGCGCGTCCTAAAATAATCCGGGCTCCTGGGCCCTTTTTTGAAAAAGAACCGGTCGGGGAGCGGGTGCAATCCGGGAAGGCCTGGCGGGGCTTCGGTGCCTCTTCCTCGGTATGACTACCGGAGGGTCGTCGGCCTGAATGACGGTTGCATTTGCTGGCTGTGGAGGTTGGCGGGCTATCTGCAGAATAGGAGGAGGTGGCAAATCGAGAATGGGTCGACTTCGCCAAGTGCCTTCTCGAGCCTCCAGGTCTGCAGGGACCGACCCAGGCTGCCGCCAAACCGACCGGGAGGCCCCGCCGTCGGCCATTTTTGGTCATTTTCGGCATTTTTCGCCTCTTTCGGCCGGTCAAGAAAAGCGGCGGCCTGACACCCGGGCGTGCACGGGGAAGGCTCCCCCTCGCCGGGAGGACCGGAGTTTGCCCCGGAAACCTCCGGAAGCCGGCCGGGAAGGCGGCTTCGGCCCGATGCACCTCCGGCTGCGTCGAAGGCCGGGGGAAGTGGCCCCTGGGCCCGTGTGAGGGAAATCCGTGCCAAGACGGAAGTCCATGAGGTCGGATCCGAAGCTTCTGCCGGGCCCCCGGTGGAGGCATTCCCGCTAGGCGGGGCGAATCGGCCCGGCCACGGGGCGGGTTGCAATTGTTGGAGGGGGGCTGCCGGGAGCTAGATAATGATTTTCCCCTCGGTTCTCCCGATGGGGAAACGGCGAAAGGAGGTGTCGCGGGCTTTCGAGGCCTCCTCGGCGGCTGGACTACCGACCGACATCTCGGCTGCATTTGCTGGCTGGGGGGGTTGGCGGGGGTATCTGCAGAATGGTAGGAGGTGGCAAGTCGAGAATCGGTCGACAGCTCCGAGTGCCGTCTCGAGCCTCCAGGTCCGCAGGGGACCGATCCAGGCTGCCGCCTAACCGACCAGGAG
>JANJGN010001479.1:0-135306 GCA_026770705.1 Isurus oxyrinchus
CAGAGATAGGGAGGGAGGGGTTGAGGGAGGGTTTTGAACAGGAGGATGAGAATTGTAGGGGCTGGAGGAGGTTACAGAGATAGGGAGGGAGGGGGTGAGGGAGGGATTGAACAGGAGGATGAGAATTGTAGAGGCTGGAGGAGGTTACAGAGATAGGGAGTGAGGGGGGTGAGGGAGGGGTTTGAACAGGATGAGAATTGTAGGGGTGGAGGAGGTTACAGAGATAGGGAGGGAAGGGGTGAGGGAGGGATTTGAACAGGAGGATGAGAATTGTAGGGGCTGGAGGAGGTTACAGAGATAGGGAGGGAGGGGGTGAGGGAGGGGTTTGAACAGGATGAGAATTGTAGGGTCTGGAGGAGGTTACAGAGATAGGGAGGGAGGAGGTGAGGGATTTGAACAGGAGGATGAGAATAGTAGAGGCTGGAGGAGGTTACAGAGATAGGGAGGGAGGGGGGGGGGGTGAGGGAGGGATTTGAACAGGAGGGTGCGAATTTGAAAATCGAGGCGATCTCAGACCCGGAGGGAGGGGTTGGTTGGGGGAGGGGGGCCGGTGTCCGAGTTCCAGCAGCGAGATGGTCAGGAGGGGATGCCCGGGACGCGGTGTGAGCTGGGGCAGTGGGAGGGGTGGGTGGGTAAGATTGGTGGGGGGGGGGTGGTGGAGGGCAGCCTTGTTTGAACGCATCTCCCCCCCCCACCACCCTGATTTTTCCGCCCGACCTGATCCCTCGTCAAGTGGCTCTGGAACTTCACTTTGAAGTGATGCTGATGTCACACTTGGCAGGGCCCGTGGGGGATGGCCATGTCTTGATGTGGGTGCACACGTCACCGAGAGAGGAAGGTCCACCAGGAAGTGAGCCAAGAGCGTTCCAGGTGGCTCCTGTTTGGCACTCTCACTTTCGAACATATTTGTCTTTTAAAATGAACCAGCCGGCTTTCTTTTTCTTTGCGTTATCTATCCAAGTAGCTCAGTGTCAAGGTAAGGGAGCTTTTTAACCCCTCTGAGGCCAGTTGTTCATCTTTTCACCGAAACGTCCAGATGTTGCATCATCTGTTTTGGTCTAGGCCGCAGCCTGAGATTCGCAGTGGCTGGATCGCCCGCAGGGTGGGGCCTGCTTGTCCGGGGTGCTTGTAGATTGTGGGTGGGTGGGCGGCTGTGGTTATCGAGGGGGGTGGGGGGGGGGGGGCCCCCTTTCTCCCTCCCCACCCACCACCCCCCCGCTCCCGCGGTCATGCTTTTAGTTTCTACCCGCCGCCCATACTCACCCCCCCCCCCTCGCCGATTGCTATCGGGGAACAGGAAACATGGCTGATTTTCCCTGAGTGCTGCCCACGATGAGGCCATTCAGCCCGCGGAGACTTTGCTGGCCCTTCCGAACGGGCGGCAACGTCAATCCCCCCTCCCTCTCAGCCTCTTCTCTGTAACCCCCCCGCCACCCCCCCCCACCCCTGGCCATCTCCGCGTAAAACTTCCCCCCACCCCCCACCCATTCGAGCGTCGATCCAACTCTCCTTTTTGAAATTTCCGAGTGGCTCTGATTGCCTCGGTTTGACTCCGTTTGGCTCTGATTGCCTCGGTTTGACTCCGTTTGACTCTGATTGCCTCGGTTTGGCTCCGTTTGGCTCTGATTGCCTCGGTTTGACTCCGTTTGGCTCTGATTGCCTCGGTTTGACTCCGTTTGGCTCTGATTGCCTCGGTTTGGCTCCGTTTGGCTCTGCTTGCCTCGGTTTGACTCCGTTTGGCTCTGATTGCCTCGGTTTGGCTCCGTTTGGCTCTGATTGCCTCGGTTTGGCTCCGTTTGGCTCTGATTGCCTCGGTTTGACTCCGTTTTGCTCTGATTGCCTCGGTTTGACTCCGTGTTGCTCTGATTGCCTCGGTTTGACTCCGTTTGGCTCTGATTGCCTCGGTTTGACTCCGTTTGGCTCTGATTGCCTCGGTTTGACTCCGTTTGGCTCTGATTGCCTCGGTTTGACTCCGTTTGGCTCTGATTGCCTCGGTTTGACTCCGTTTGGCTCTGATTGCCTCGGTTTGACTCCGTTTGGCTCTGATTGCCTCGGTTTGACTCCGTTTGGCTCTGATTGCCTCGGTTTGACTCCGTTTGGCTCTGATTGCCTCGGTTTGACTCCGTTTGGCTCTGATTGCCTCGGTTTGACTCCGTTTGGCTCTGAGTGCCTCGGTTTGACTCCGTTTGGCTCTGATTGCCTCGGTTTGACTCCGTTTGGCTCTGATTGCCTCGGTTTGACTCCGTTTGGCTCTGATTGCCTCGGTTTGACTCCGTTTGGCTCTGATTGCCTCGGTTTGACTCCGTTTGGCTCTGATTGCCTCGGTTTGACTCCGTTTGACTCTGATTGCCTCGGTTTGACTCCGTTTGGCTCTGATTGCCTCGGTTTGACTCCGTTTGACTCTGACTGCCTCGGTCTGACTGCATTTTGCTCTGATTGCCTCGGTTTGACTCTGTTGCGCCAAGTGAGTCTGCGTGCACCATCCTTTCAGGCAGCGCACACCAGAACGACCTGCTCAAAAATCCCTTCAAACACTTCCACATACATGTCCGGACATGTCCGGAAGGCCTTTCCAAACAACACCAGCCCCGGTGTTCTTCCTTCATTGACGTCAAGTGCTGGGACAGCAACTCTGACCGGAAGAAACCGGTTCAATAACTGGACCCACCCCGAGCCCCTCGAATAGATTCCAGTCTGTAACTCACTACCGGGTATCTGTTATTCTATATATAAACCACCCCGAACCCCTCGATTAGATTCCAGTCTGTAACTCACTCCCAGGTATCTGTTATTCTGTATATAAACCACCCCGAACCCCTCGATTTGATTCCAGTCTGTAACTCACTCCCGGGTATCTGTTATTCTATATATAAACCACCCCGAACCCGTCGATTAGATTCCAGTCTGTAACTCACTCCCGGGTATCTGTTATTCTATATATAAACTCCCCTCGAACCCCTCGATTAGATTCCAGTCTGTAACTCACTCCTGGGTATCTGTTATTCTATATATAAACCACCCCGAACCCCTCAATTAGATTCCGGTCTGTAACTCACTCCCAGGTATATGTTATTCTATATATAAACCACCCCGAACCCCTCGATTTGATTCCAGTCTGTAACTCACTCCCGGGTATCTGTTATTCTATATATAAACCCCCCTCGAACACCTCGATTAGATTCCAGTCTGTAACTCACTCCCGGGTATCTGTTATTCTACATATAAACCACCCCGCACCCCTCGATTAGATTCCAGTCTGTAACTCACTCCCGGGTATCTGTTATTCTATATATAAATCACCCCGAATCCCTCGATTAGATTCCAGTCTGTAACTCACTCCCGGGTATCTGTTATTCTATATATAAACCACCCCGAACCCCTCGATTAGATTCCAGTCTGGAACTCACTCCCGGGTATCTGTTATTCTATATATAAACCACCCCAAACCCCTCGATTAGATTCCAGACTGTAACTCACTCCCGGGTATCTGTTATACTATATATAAACCACTCCCGAACCCCTCGATTAGATTCCAGACTGTAACTCACTCCCGGGTATCTGTTATTCTATATATAAACCCACCCAAACCCCTTGGATAGATTCTAGACTGTAACTCATTCCTATTTATCTGTTATTCTATATATAAACCACCCCGAACCCCTCGATTAGATTCCAGTCTGTAACTCACTCCCGGGTATCTGTTATTCTATATATAAACCACCCCGAACCCCTCGATTAGATTCCAGGCTGTAACTCACTCCCGGGTATCTGTTATTCTATATATAAACTCCCCTCGAACCCCTCGATTAGATTCCAGTCTGTAACTCACTTCCGGGTATCTGTTATTCTATATATAAACCACCCCGAACCCCTCGATTAGATTCCAGTCTGTAACTCACTCCCGGGTATCTGTTATTCTATATATAAACCACCCCAAACCCCTCGATTAGATTCCGGTCTGTAACTCACTCCCGGGGATCTGTTATTATATGTATAAACCCACCCTGAACACCTCGATTAGATTCCAGCTGGTAACCCAATCCCGGGTATCTGTTATTCTATATATAAACCACCCCAAACCCCTCGATTAGATTCCGGTCTGTAACTCACTCCCAGGTATATGTTATTCTATATATAAACCACCCCGAATCCCTCGATTTGATTCCAGTCTGTAACTCACTCCCAGGTATATGTTATTCTATATATAAACCCCCCTCGAACACCTCGATTAGATTCCAGTCTGTAACTCACTCCCGGGTATCTGTTATTCTACATATAAACCACCCCGCACCCCTCGATTAGATTCCAGTCTGTAACTCACTCCCGGGTATCTGTTATTCTATATATAAACCACCCCGCACCCCTCGATTAGATTCCAGTCTGTAACGCACTCCCGGGTGCTGTTATTCTATATATAAACCACCCCGAACCCCTCGATTAGATTCCAGTCTGTAACTCACTCCCGGGTATCTGTTATTATATATATAAACCCCCCCTGAACACCTCGATTAGATTCCAGCTGGTAACTCAATCCCGGGTATCTGTTATTCTATATATAAACCACCTCGAACCCCTCAATTAGATTCCAGTCTGTAACTCACTCCCGGGTATCTGTTATTCTATATATAAACCACCTCGAACCCCTCGATTAGATTCCAGTCAGTAACTCACTCCCGGGTATCTGTTATTCTATATATAAACACCCCTCGAACCCCGCGATTAGATTCCAGTCTGTTGCCCACTCCCGGGTATCTGTTATTTTATATATAAACTCCCTGAAACCCTCGATTAGATTCCAGTCTGTAACTCACTCCCGGGTATATGTTACTCTATATATAAACTACCCCGAACCCCTCGATTCGATTCCAGACTGTAACTCACTCCTGGGTATCTGTTATACTATATATAAACCACTCCCGAACCCCTCGATTAGATTCCAGACTGTAACTCACTCCCGGGTATCTGTTATACTATATATAAACCACCCCGAACCCCTCGATTAGATTCCAGTCTGTAACTCACTCCCGGGTATCTGTTATTCTACATATAAACCACCCCGAACCCCTCGATTTGATTCCAGTCTGTAACTCACTCCCGGGTATCTGTTATTCTATATATAAACTCCCCTCGAAACCCGTCGATTAGATTCCAGTCTGTAACTCACTCCCGGGTATCTGTTATTCTATATATAAACCACCCCGAACCCCTCGATTAGATTCCAGTCTGTAACTCACTACCGGGTATCTGTTATTCTATATATAAAGTCCCCTCGAACCCCTCGATTAGATTCCAGTCTGTAACTCACTCCCGGGTATCTGTTATTCTATATATAAACCACCCCGAACCCCTCGATTAGATTCCAGTCTGTAACTCACTCCCGGGTATCTGTTATTCTATATATAAACCACCCCAAACCCCTCGATTAGATTCCGGTCTGTAACTCACTCCCAGGTATATGTTATTCTATATATAAATCACCCCGAACCCCTCGATTTGATTCCAGTCTGTAACTCACTCCCGGGTATCTGTTATTCTATATATAAACCCCCCTCGAACACCTCGATTAGATTCCAGTCTGTAACTCACTCCCGGGTATCTGTTATTCTACATATAAACCACCCCGCACCCCTCGATTAGATTCCAGTCTGTAACTCACTCCCGGGTATCTGTTATTCTATATATAAACCACCCCGCACCCCTCGATTAGATTCCAGTCTGTAACTCATTCCCGGGTGCTGTTATTCTATATATAAACCACCCCGAACCCCTCGATTTGATTCCAGTCTGTAACTCACTCCCATGTATCTGTTATTATATATATAAACCCCCCCTGAACACCTCGATTAGATTCCAGCTGGTAACCCAATCCCGGGTATCTGTTATTCTATATATAAACCACTTCGAACCCCTCGATTAGATTCCAGTCTGTAACTCACTCCCGGGTATCTGTTATTCTATATATAATCCACCCCGAACCCCTCGATTAGATTCCAGTCTGTAACTCACTCCCGGGTATCTGTTATTCTATATATAAACCACCCCAAAACCCTCGATTAGATTCCGGTCTGTAACTCACTCCCAGGTATATGTTATTCTATATATAAACCCCACCTGAACACCTCGATTAGATTCCAGCTGGTAACTCAATCCCAGGTATCTGTTATTCTGTATATAAACCACCACGAACCCCTCGATTAGATTCCAGTCTGTAACTCACTCCCGGGTATCTGTTATTCTATATATAAACCACCTCGAACCCCTCGATTAGATTCCAGTCTGTAACTCACTCCCGGGTATCTGTTATTCTATATATAATCCCCGCTCGAACCCCTCGATTAGATTCCAGTCTGTAGCTCACTCCCGGGTATCTGTTATTTTATATATAAACTCCCCGAAACCCTCGATTAGATTCCAGTCTGTAACTCACTCCCGGGTATATGTTACTCTATATATAAACTACCCCGAACCCCTCGATTCGATTCCAGACTGTAACTCACTCCCGGGTATCTGTTATACTATATATAAACCACTCCCGAACCCCTCGATTAGATTCCAGACTGTAACTCACTCCCGGGTATCTGTTATTCTATATATAAACCCACCCAAACCCCTTCATTAGATTCTAGACTGTAACTCATTCCTATTTATCTGTTATTCTATATATAAACCACCCCGAACCCCTCGATTAGATTCCAGTCTGTAACTCACTCCCGGGTATCTGTTATTCTATATATAAACCACCCCGAACCCCTCGATTAGATTCCAGTCTGTAACTCACTCCCGGGTATCTGTTATTCTATATATAAACTCCCGTCGAACCCCTCGATAAGATTCCAATCTGTAACTCACTCCCGGGTATCTGTTATTCTATATATAAACCACCCCAAACCCCTCGATTAGATTCCGGTCTGTAACTCACTCCCAGGTATATGTTATTCTATATATAAACCACCCCGAACCCCTCGATTTGATTCCAGTCTGTAACTCACTCCCAGGTATCTGTTATTCTATATATAAACCCCCCTCGAACCCCTCGATTAGATTCCAGTCTGTAACTCACTCCCGGGTATCTGTTATTCTACATATAAACCCCCTGCACCCCTCGATTAGATTCCAGTCTGTAACTCACTCCCGGGTATCTGTTATTCTATATATAAACCACCCCGCACCCCTCGATTAGATTCCAGTCTGTAACTCACTCCCGGGTGCTGTTATTCTATATATAAACCACCTCGAACCCCTCGATTAGATTCCAGTCTGTAACTCACTCCCGGGTATCTGTTATTATATATATAAACCCACCCTGAACACCTCGATTAGATTCCAGCTGGTAACCCAATCCCGGGTATCTGTTATTCTATATATAAACCACCTCGAACCCCTCGATTAGATTCCAGTCTGTAACTCACTCCCGGGAATCTGTTATTCTACATATAAACCACCCCGCACCCCTCGATTAGATTCCAGTCTGTAACTCACTCCCGGGTATCTGTTATTCTTTATATAAACCACCTCGAACCCCTTGATTAGATTCCAGTCTGTAACTCACTCCCAGGTATATGTTATTCTATATATAAACCACCCCGAACCCCTCGATTTGATTCCAGTCTGTAACTCACTCCCAGGTATCTGTTATTCTATATATAAACCCCCCTCGAACACCTCGATTAGATTCCAGTCTGTAAATCACTCCCGGGTATCTGTTATTCTACATATAAACCACCCCGCACCCCTCGATTAGATTCCAGTCTGTAACTCACTCCCGGGTATCTGTTATTCTATATATAAACCACCCCGCACCCCTTGATTAGATTCCAGTCTGTAACTCACTCCCGGGTGCTGTTATTCTATATATAAACCACCCCGAACCCCTCGATTAGATTCCAGTCTGTAACTCACTCCCGGATATCTGTTATTATATATATAAACCCCCCCTGAACACCTCGATTAGATTCCAGCTGGTAACTCAATCCCGGGTATCTGTTATTCTATATATAAACCACCTCGAACCCCTCAATTAGATTCCAGTCTGTAACTCACTCCCGGGTATCTGTTATTCTATATATAAACCACCTCGAACCCCTCGATTAGATTCCAGTCTGTAACTCGCTCCCGGGTATCTGTTATTCTATATATAAACCCCCCTCGAACCCCTCGATTAGATTTCAGTCTGTTGCTCACTCCCGGGTATCTGTTATTTTATATATAAACTCCCCGAAACCCTCGATTAGATTCCAGTCTGTAACTCACTCCCGGGTATATGTTACTCTATATATAAACTACCCCGAACCCCTCGATTCGATTCCAGACTGTAACTCACTCCCGGGTATCTGTTATACTATATATAAACCACTCCCGAACCCCTCGATTAGATTCCAGACTGTAACTCACTCCCGGGTATCTGTTATTCTATATATAAACCACCCCGAGCCCCTCGATTAGATTCCAGTCTGTAACTCACTGCCGGGTATCTGTTATTCTATATATAAATCACCCCAAATCCCTCGATTAGATTCCAGTCTGTAACTCACTCCCGGGTATCTGTTATTCTATATATAAACCACCCCGAACCCCTCGATTAGATTCCAGTCTGTAACTCACTCCCGGGTATCTGTTATTCTATATATAAACCACCCCAAACCCCTTGATTAGATTCCAGACTGTAACTCACTCCCGGGTGTCTGTTATACTATATATAAACCACTCCCAAACCCCTCGATTAGATTCCAGACTGTAACTCACTCCCGGGTATCTGTTATTCTATATATAAACCCACCCAAACCCCCTGATTAGATTCTAGACTGTAACTCATTCCTATTTATCTGTTATTCTATATATAAACCACCCCGAACCCCTCGATTAGATTCCAGTCTGTAACTCACTCCCGGGTATCTGTTATTCTATATATAAACCACCCCGAACCCCTCGATTAGATTCCAGGCTGTAACTCACTCCCGGGTATCTGTTATTCTATATATAAACTCCCCTCGAACCCCTCGATTAGATTCCAGTCTGTAACTCACTTCCGGGTATCTGTTATTCTATATATAAACCACCCCGAACCCCTCTATTAGATTCCAGTCTGTAACTCACTCCCGGGTATCTGTTATTCTATATATAAACCACCCCAAACCCCTCGATTAGATTCCGGTCTGTAACTCACTCCCAGGTATATGTTATTCTATATATAAACCACCCCGAACCCCTCGATTTGATTCCAGTCTGTAACTCACTCCCGGGTATATGTTATTCTATATATAAACCCCCCTCGAACCACTCGATTAGATTCCAGTCTGTAACTCACTCCCGGGTATCTGTTATTCTACATATAAACCACCCTGCACCCCTCGATTAGATTCTAGTCTGTAACTCACTCCCGGGTATCTGTTATTCTATATATAAACCACCCCGCACCCCTCGATTAGATTCCAGTCTGTAACTCACTCCCGGGTGCTGTTATTCTATATATAAACCACCTCGAACCCCTCGATTAGATTCCAGTCTGTAACTCACTCCCGGGGATCTGTTATTATATGTATAAACCCACCCTGAACACCTCGATTAGATTCCAGCTGGTAACCCAATCCCGGGTATCTGTTATTTTATATATAAACCACCCCAAACCCCTCGATTAGATTCCGGTCTGTAACTCACTCCCAGGTATATGTTATTCTATATATAAACCACCCCGAATCCCTCGATTTGATTCCAGTCTGTAACTCACTCCCAGGTATATGTTATTCTATATATAAAACCCCCTCGAACACCTCGATTAGATTCCAGTCTGTAACTCACTCCCGGGTATCTGTTATTCTACATATAAACCACCCCGCACCCCTCGATTAGATTCCAGTCTGTAACTCATTCCCGGGTATCTGTTATTCTATATATAAACCACTCCGCACCCCTCGATTAGATTCCAGTCTGTAACTCACTCCCGGGTGCTGTTATTCTATATATAAACCACCCCGAACCCCTCGATTAGATTCCAGTCTGTAACTCACTCCCGGGTATCTGTTATTATATATATAAAGCCCCCCTGAACACCTCGATTAGATTCCAGCTTTTAACTCAATCCCGGGTATCTGTTATTCTATATATAAACCACCTCGAACCCCTCAATTAGATTCCAGTCTGTAACTCACTCCCGGGTATCTGTTATTCTATTTATAAACCACCTCGAACCCCTCGATTAGATTCCAGTCTGTAACTCACTCCCGGGTGTCTGTTATTCTATATATAAACACCCCTCGAACCCCGCGATTAGATTCCAGTCTGTTGCCCACTCCGGGTATCTGTTATTTTATATATAAACTCCCCGAAACCCTCGATTAGATTCCAGTCTGTAACTCACTCCCGGGTATATGTTACTCTATATATAAACTAGCCCGAACCCCTCGATTCGATTCCAGACTGTAACTCACTCCCGGGTATCTGTTATACTATATATAAACCACTCCCGAACCCCTCGATTAGATTCCAGACTGTAACTCACTCCCGGGTATCTGTTAAACTATATATAAACCACCCCGAACCCCTCGATTAGATTCCAGTCTGTAACTCACTCCCGGGTATCTGTTATTCTACATATAAACCACACCGAACCCCTCGATTAGATTCCAGTCTGTAACTCACTCCCGGGTATCTGTTATTCTATATATAAACTCCCCTCGAACCCCGTCGATTAGATTCCAGTCTGTAACTCACTCCCGGGTATCTGTTATTCTATATATAAACCACCCTGAACCCCTCGATTAGATTCCAGTCTGTAACTCACTACCGGGTATCTGTTATTCTATATATAAACTCCCCTCGAACCCCTCGATTAGATTCCAGTCTGTTACTCACTCCCGGGTATCTGTTATTCTATATATAAACCACCCCGAACCCCTCGATTAGATTCCAGTCTGTAACTCACTCCCGGGTATCTGTTATTCTATATATAAACCACCCCAAAGCCCTCGATTAGATTCCGGTCTGTAACTCACTCCCAGGTATATGTTATTCTATATATAAACCACCCCGAACCCCTCGATTTGATTCCAGTCTGTAACTCACTCCCGGGTATCTGTTATTCTATATATAAACCACCCCGAACCCCTCGATTAGATTCCAGTCTGTAACTCACTCCCGGGTATCTGTTATTCTATATATAAACCACCCCAAACCCCTTGATTAGATTCCAGACTGTAACTCACTCCCGGGTGTCTGTTATACTATATATAAACCACTCCCAAACCCCTCGATTAGATTCCAGACTGTAACTCACTCCCGGGTATCTGTTATTCTATATATAAACCCACCCAAACCCCTTGATTAGATTCTAGACTGTAACTCATTCCTATTTATCTGTTATTCTATATATAAACCACCCCGAACCCCTCGATTAGATTCCAGTCTGTAACTCACTCCCGGGTATCTGTTATTCTATATATAAACCACCCCGAACCCCTCGATTAGATTCCAGGCTGTAACTCACTCCCGGGTATCTGTTATTCTATATATAAACTCCCCTCGAACCCCTCGATTAGATTCCAGTCTGTAACTCACTTCCGGGTATCTGTTATTCTATATATAAACCACCCCGAACCCCTCTATTAGATTCCAGTCTGTAACTCACTCCCGGGTATCTGTTATTCTATATATAAACCACCCCAAACCCCTCGATTAGATTCCGGTCTGTAACTCACTCCCAGGTATATGTTATTCTATATATAAACCACCCCGAACCCCTCGATTTGATTCCAGTCTGTAACTCACTCCCGGGTATATGTTATTCTATATATAAACCCCCCTCGAACCACTCGATTAGATTCCAGTCTGTAACTCACTCCCGGGTATCTGTTATTCTACATATAAACCACCCTGCACCCCTCGATTAGATTCTAGTCTGTAACTCACTCCCGGGTATCTGTTATTCTATATATAAACCACCCCGCACCCCTCGATTAGATTCCAGTCTGTAACTCACTCCCGGGTGCTGTTATTCTATATATAAACCACCTCGAACCCCTCGATTAGATTCCAGTCTGTAACTCACTCCCGGGGATCTGTTATTATATGTATAAACCCACCCTGAACACCTCGATTAGATTCCAGCTGGTAACCCAATCCCGGGTATCTGTTATTTTATATATAAACCACCCCAAACCCCTCGATTAGATTCCGGTCTGTAACTCACTCCCAGGTATATGTTATTCTATATATAAACCACCCCGAATCCCTCGATTTGATTCCAGTCTGTAACTCACTCCCAGGTATATGTTATTCTATATATAAAACCCCCTCGAACACCTCGATTAGATTCCAGTCTGTAACTCACTCCCGGGTATCTGTTATTCTACATATAAACCACCCCGCACCCCTCGATTAGATTCCAGTCTGTAACTCACTCCCGGGTATCTGTTATTCTATATATAAACCACCCCGCACCCCTCGATTAGATTCCAGTCTGTAACTCACTCCCGGGTGCTGTTATTCTATATATAAACCACCCCGAACCCCTCGATTAGATTCCAGTCTGTAACTCACTCCCGGGTATCTGTTATTATATATATAAAGCCCCCCTGAACACCTCGATTAGATTCCAGCTTTTAACTCAATCCCGGGTATCTGTTATTCTATATATAAACCACCTCGAACCCCTCAATTAGATTCCAGTCTGTAACTCACTCCCGGGTATCTGTTATTCTATTTATAAACCACCTCGAACCCCTCGATTAGATTCCAGTCTGTAACTCACTCCCGGGTGTCTGTTATTCTATATATAAACACCCCTCGAACCCCGCGATTAGATTCCAGTCTGTTGCCCACTCCGGGTATCTGTTATTTTATATATAAACTCCCCGAAACCCTCGATTAGATTCCAGTCTGTAACTCACTCCCGGGTATATGTTACTCTATATATAAACTAGCCCGAACCCCTCGATTCGATTCCAGACTGTAACTCACTCCCGGGTATCTGTTATACTATATATAAACCACTCCCGAACCCCTCGATTAGATTCCAGACTGTAACTCACTCCCGGGTATCTGTTAAACTATATATAAACCACCCCGAACCCCTCGATTAGATTCCAGTCTGTAACTCACTCCCGGGTATCTGTTATTCTACATATAAACCACACCGAACCCCTCGATTAGATTCCAGTCTGTAACTCACTCCCGGGTATCTGTTATTCTATATATAAACTCCCCTCGAACCCCGTCGATTAGATTCCAGTCTGTAACTCACTCCCGGGTATCTGTTATTCTATATATAAACCACCCCGAACCCCTCGATTAGATTCCAGTCTGTAACTCACTACCGGGTATCTGTTATTCTATATATAAACTCCCCTCGAACCCCTCGATTAGATTCCAGTCTGTTACTCACTCCCGGGTATCTGTTATTCTATATATAAACCACCCCGAACCCCTCGATTAGATTCCAGTCTGTAACTCACTCCCGGGTATCTGTTATTCTATATATAAACCACCCCAAAGCCCTCGATTAGATTCCGGTCTGTAACTCACTCCCAGGTATATGTTATTCTATATATAAACCACCCCGAACCCCTCGATTTGATTCCAGTCTGTAACTCACTCCCGGGTATCTGTTATTCTATATATAAACCCCCCTCGAACACCTCGATTAGATTCCAGTCTGTAACTCACTCCCGGGTATCTGTTATTCTACATATAAACCACCCCGCACACCTCGATTAGATTCCAGTCTGTAACTCACTCCCGGGTATCTGTTATTCTATATATAAACCACCCCGCACCCCTCGATTAGATTCCAGTCTGTAACTCACTCCCGGGTGCTGTTATTCTATATATAAACCACCCCGAACCCCTCGATTAGATTCCAGTCTGTAACTCACTCCCATGTATCTGTTATTATATATATAAACCCCCCCTGAACACCTCGATTAGATTCCAGCTGGTAACCCAATCCCGGGTATCTGTTATTCTATATATAAACCACCTCGAACCCCTCGATTAGATTCCAGTCTGTAACTCACTCCCGGGTATCTGTTATTCTATATATAATCCACCCCGAACCCCTCGATTAGATTCCAGTCTGTAACTCACTCCCGGGTATCTGTTATTCTACATATAAACCACCCCGAACCCCTCGATTAGATTCCAGTCTGTAACTCACTCCCGGGTATCTGTTATTCTATATATAAACTCCCCTCGA
Source organism: Isurus oxyrinchus (assembly GCA_026770705.1). Lineage (NCBI taxonomy): Eukaryota > Metazoa > Chordata > Chondrichthyes > Lamniformes > Lamnidae > Isurus > Isurus oxyrinchus. The sequence continues at coordinate 14,186 of JANJGN010001479.1, forward strand.
ACCCCGTCGATTAGATTCCAGTCTGTAACTCACTCCCGGGTATCTGTTATTCTATATATAAACCACCCCGAACCCCTCGATTAGATTCCAGTCTGTAACTCACTACCGGGTATCTGTTATTCTATATATAAACTCCCCTCGAACCCCTCGATTAGATTCCAGTCTGTAACTCACTCCCGGGTATCTGTTATTCTATATATAAACCACCCCGAAACCCTCGATTAGATTCCAGTCTGTAACTCACTCCCGGGTATCTGTTATTCTATATATAAACCACCCCAAACCCCTCGATTAGATTCCGGTCTGTAACTCACTCCCAGGTATATGTTATTCTATATATAAACCACCCCGAACCCCTCGATTTGATTCCAGTCTGTAACTCACTCCCGGGTATCTGTTATTCTATATATAAACCCCCCTCGAACACCTCGATTAGATTCCAGTCTGTAACTCACTCCCGGGTATCTGTTATTCTACATATGAACAACCCCGCACCCCTCGATTAGATTCCAGTCTGTAACTCACTCCCGGGTATCTGTTATTCTATATATAAACCACCTCGAACCCCTCGATTAGATTCCAGTCTGTAACTCACTCCCGGGTGTCTGTTATTCTATATATAAACACCCCTCGAACCCCGCGATTAGATTCCAGTCTGTTGCCCACTCCGGGTATCTGTTATTTTATATATAAACTCCCCGACACCCTCGATTAGATTCCAGTCTGTAACTCACTCCCGGGTATATGTTACTCTATATATAAACTAGCCCGAACCCCTCGATTCGATTCCAGACTGTAACTCACTCCCGGGTATCTGTTATACTATATATAAACCACTCCCGAACCCCTCGATTAGATTCCAGACTGTAACTCACTCCCGGGTATCTGTTAAACTATATATAAACCACCCCGAACCCCTCGATTAGATTCCAGTCTGTAACTCACTCCCGGGTATCTGTTATTCTACATATAAACCACCCCGAACCCCTCGATTAGATTCCAGTCTGTAACTCACTCCCGGGTATCTGTTATTCTATATATAAACTCCCCTCGAACCCCGTCGATTAGATTCCAGTCTGTAACTCACTCCCGGGTATCTGTTATTCTATATATAAACCACCCCGAACCCCTCGATTAGATTCCAGTCTGTAACTCACTCCCGGGTATCTGTTATTCTATATATAAACTCCCCTCGAACCCCTCGATTAGATTCCAGTCTGTTACTCACTCCCGGGTATCTGTTATTCTATATATAAACCACCCCGAAACCCTCGATTAGATCCAGTCTGTAACTCACTCCCGGGTATCTGTTATTCTATATATAAATCACCCCAAACCCCTCGATTAGATTCCGGTCTGTAACTCACTCCCAGGTATATGTTATTCTATATATAAACCACCCCGAACCCCTCGATTTGATTCCAGTCTGTAACTCACTCCCGGGTATCTGTTATTCTATATATAAACCCCCCTCGAACACCTCGATTAGATTCCAGTCTGTAACTCACTCCCGGGTATCTGTTATTCTACATATAAACCACCCCGCACCCCTCGATTAGATTCCAGTCTGTAACTCACTCCCGGGTATCTGTTATTCTATATATAAACCACCCCGCACCCCTCGATTAGATTCCAGTCTGTAACTCACTCCCGGGTGCTTTTATTCTATATATAAACCACCCCGAACCCCTCGATTAGATTCCAGTCTGTAACTCACTTCCGGGTATCTGTTATTCTATATATAAACCACCCCGAACCCCTCTATTAGATTCCAGTCTGTAACTCACTCCCGGGTATCTGTTATTCTATATATAAACCACCCCAAACCCCTCGATTAGATTCCGGTCTGTAACTCACTCCCAGGTATATGTTATTCTATATATAAACCACCCCGAACCCCTCGATTTGATTCCAGTCTGTAACTCACTCCCGGGTATATGTTATTCTATATATAAACCCCCCTCGAACCACTCGATTAGATTCCAGTCTGTAACTCACTCCCGGGTATCTGTTATTCTACATATAAACCACCCTGCACCCCTCGATTAGATTCTAGTCTGTAACTCACTCCCGGGTATCTGTTATTCTATATATAAACCACCCCGCACCCCTCGATTAGATTCCAGTCTGTAACTCACTCCCGGGTGCTGTTATTCTATATATAAACCACCTCGAACCCCTCGATTAGATTCCAGTCTGTAACTCACTCCCGGGGATCTGTTATTATATGTATAAACCCACCCTGAACACCTCGATTAGATTCCAGCTGGTAACCCAATCCCGGGTATCTGTTATTTTATATATAAACCACCCCAAACCCCTCGATTAGATTCCGGTCTGTAACTCACTCCCAGGTATATGTTATTCTATATATAAACCACCCCGAATCCCTCGATTTGATTCCAGTCTGTAACTCACTCCCAGGTATATGTTATTCTATATATAAAACCCCCTCGAACACCTCGATTAGATTCCAGTCTGTAACTCACTCCCGGGTATCTGTTATTCTACATATAAACCACCCCGCACCCCTCGATTAGATTCCAGTCTGTAACTCACTCCCGGGTATCTGTTATTCTATATATAAACCACCCCGCACCCCTCGATTAGATTCCAGTCTGTAACTCACTCCCGGGTGCTGTTATTCTATATATAAACCACCCCGAACCCCTCGATTAGATTCCAGTCTGTAACTCACTCCCGGGTATCTGTTATTATATATATAAAGCCCCCCTGAACACCTCGATTAGATTCCAGCTTTTAACTCAATCCCGGGTATCTGTTATTCTATATATAAACCACCTCGAACCCCTCAATTAGATTCCAGTCTGTAACTCACTCCCGGGTATCTGTTATTCTATTTATAAACCACCTCGAACCCCTCGATTAGATTCCAGTCTGTAACTCACTCCCGGGTGTCTGTTATTCTATATATAAACACCCCTCGAACCCCGCGATTAGATTCCAGTCTGTTGCCCACTCCGGGTATCTGTTATTTTATATATAAACTCCCCGAAACCCTCGATTAGATTCCAGTCTGTAACTCACTCCCGGGGATCTGTTATTATATGTATAAACCCACCCTGAACACCTCGATTAGATTCCAGCTGGTAACCCAATCCCGGGTATCTGTTATTTTATATATAAACCACCCCAAACCCCTCGATTAGATTCCGGTCTGTAACTCACTCCCAGGTATATGTTATTCTATATATAAACCACCCCGAATCCCTCGATTTGATTCCAGTCTGTAACTCACTCCCAGGTATATGTTATTCTATATATAAAACCCCCTCGAACACCTCGATTAGATTCCAGTCTGTAACTCACTCCCGGGTATCTGTTATTCTACATATAAACCACCCCGCACCCCTCGATTAGATTCCAGTCTGTAACTCATTCCCGGGTATCTGTTATTCTATATATAAACCACCCCGCACCCCTCGATTAGATTCCAGTCTGTAACTCACTCCCGGGTGCTGTTATTCTATATATAAACCACCCCGAACCCCTCGATTAGATTCCAGTCTGTAACTCACTCCCGGGTATCTGTTATTATATATATAAAGCCCCCCTGAACACCTCGATTAGATTCCAGCTTTTAACTCAATCCCGGGTATCTGTTATTCTATATATAAACCACCTCGAACCCCTCAATTAGATTCCAGTCTGTAACTCACTCCCGGGTATCTGTTATTCTATTTATAAACCACCTCGAACCCCTCGATTAGATTCCAGTCTGTAACTCACTCCCGGGTGTCTGTTATTCTATATATAAACACCCCTCGAACCCCGCGATTAGATTCCAGTCTGTTGCCCACTCCGGGTATCTGTTATTTTATATATAAACTCCCCGAAACCCTCGATTAGATTCCAGTCTGTAACTCACTCCCGGGTATATGTTACTCTATATATAAACTAGCCCGAACCCCTCGATTCGATTCCAGACTGTAACTCACTCCCGGGTATCTGTTATACTATATATAAACCACTCCCGAACCCCTCGATTAGATTCCAGACTGTAACTCACTCCCGGGTATCTGTTAAACTATATATAAACCACCCCGAACCCCTCGATTAGATTCCAGTCTGTAACTCACTCCCGGGTATCTGTTATTCTACATATAAACCACACCGAACCCCTCGATTAGATTCCAGTCTGTAACTCACTCCCGGGTATCTGTTATTCTATATATAAACTCCCCTCGAACCCCGTCGATTAGATTCCAGTCTGTAACTCACTCCCGGGTATCTGTTATTCTATATATAAACCACCCTGAACCCCTCGATTAGATTCCAGTCTGTAACTCACTACCGGGTATCTGTTATTCTATATATAAACTCCCCTCGAACCCCTCGATTAGATTCCAGTCTGTTACTCACTCCCGGGTATCTGTTATTCTATATATAAACCACCCCGAACCCCTCGATTAGATTCCAGTCTGTAACTCACTCCCGGGTATCTGTTATTCTATATATAAACCACCCCAAAGCCCTCGATTAGATTCCGGTCTGTAACTCACTCCCAGGTATATGTTATTCTATATATAAACCACCCCGAACCCCTCGATTTGATTCCAGTCTGTAACTCACTCCCGGGTATCTGTTATTCTATATATAAACCACCCCGAACCCCTCGATTAGATTCCAGTCTGTAACTCACTCCCGGGTATCTGTTATTCTATATATAAACCACCCCAAACCCCTTGATTAGATTCCAGACTGTAACTCACTCCCGGGTGTCTGTTATACTATATATAAACCACTCCCAAACCCCTCGATTAGATTCCAGACTGTAACTCACTCCCGGGTATCTGTTATTCTATATATAAACCCACCCAAACCCCTTGATTAGATTCTAGACTGTAACTCATTCCTATTTATCTGTTATTCTATATATAAACCACCCCGAACCCCTCTTTTAGATTCCAGTCTGTAACTCACTCCCGGGTATCTGTTATTCTATATATAAACCACCCCGAACCCCTCGATTAGATTCCAGGCTGTAACTCACTCCCGGGTATCTGTTATTCTATATATAAACTCCCCTCGAACCCCTCGATTAGATTCCAGTCTGTAACTCACTTCCGGGTATCTGTTATTCTATATATAAACCACCCCGAACCCCTCTATTAGATTCCAGTCTGTAACTCACTCCCGGGTATCTGTTATTCTATATATAAACCACCCCAAACCCCTCGATTAGATTCCGGTCTGTAACTCACTCCCAGGTATATGTTATTCTATATATAAACCACCCCGAACCCCTCGATTTGATTCCAGTCTGTAACTCACTCCCGGGTATATGTTATTCTATATATAAACCCCCCTCGAACCACTCGATTAGATTCCAGTCTGTAACTCACTCCCGGGTATCTGTTATTCTACATATAAACCACCCTGCACCCCTCGATTAGATTCTAGTCTGTAACTCACTCCCGGGTATCTGTTATTCTATATATAAACCACCCCGCACCCCTCGATTAGATTCCAGTCTGTAACTCACTCCCGGGTGCTGTTATTCTATATATAAACCACCTCGAACCCCTCGATTAGATTCCAGTCTGTAACTCACTCCCGGGGATCTGTTATTATATGTATAAACCCACCCTGAACACCTCGATTAGATTCCAGCTGGTAACCCAATCCCGGGTATCTGTTATTTTATATATAAACCACCCCAAACCCCTCGATTAGATTCCGGTCTGTAACTCACTCCCAGGTATATGTTATTCTATATATAAACCACCCCGAATCCCTCGATTTGATTCCAGTCTGTAACTCACTCCCAGGTATATGTTATTCTATATATAAAACCCCCTCGAACACCTCGATTAGATTCCAGTCTGTAACTCACTCCCGGGTATCTGTTATTCTACATATAAACCACCCCGCACCCCTCGATTAGATTCCAGTCTGTAACTCACTCCCGGGTATCTGTTATTCTATATATAAACCACCCCGCACCCCTCGATTAGATTCCAGTCTGTAACTCACTCCCGGGTGCTGTTATTCTATATATAAACCACCCCGAACCCCTCGATTAGATTCCAGTCTGTAACTCACTCCCGGGTATCTGTTATTATATATATAAAGCCCCCCTGAACACCTCGATTAGATTCCAGCTTTTAACTCAATCCCGGGTATCTGTTATTCTATATATAAACCACCTCGAACCCCTCAATTAGATTCCAGTCTGTAACTCACTCCCGGGTATCTGTTATTCTATTTATAAACCACCTCGAACCCCTCGATTAGATTCCAGTCTGTAACTCACTCCCGGGTGTCTGTTATTCTATATATAAACACCCCTCGAACCCCGCGATTAGATTCCAGTCTGTTGCCCACTCCGGGTATCTGTTATTTTATATATAAACTCCCCGAAACCCTCGATTAGATTCCAGTCTGTAACTCACTCCCGGGTATATGTTACTCTATATATAAACTAGCCCGAACCCCTCGATTCGATTCCAGACTGTAACTCACTCCTGGGTATCTGTTATACTATATATAAACCACTCCCGAACCCCTCGATTAGATTCCAGACTGTAACTCACTCCCGGGTATCTGTTAAACTATATATAAACCACCCCGAACCCCTCGATTAGATTCCAGTCTGTAACTCACTCCCGGGTATCTGTTATTCTACATATAAACCACACCGAACCCCTCGATTAGATTCCAGTCTGTAACTCACTCCCGGGTATCTGTTATTCTATATATAAACTCCCCTCGAACCCCGTCGATTAGATTCCAGTCTGTAACTCACTCCCGGGTATCTGTTATTCTATATATAAACCACCCCGAACCCCTCGATTAGATTCCAGTCTGTAACTCACTACCGGGTATCTGTTATTCTATATATAAACTCCCCTCGAACCCCTCGATTAGATTCCAGTCTGTTACTCACTCCCGGGTATCTGTTATTCTATATATAAACCACCCCGAACCCCTCGATTAGATTCCAGTCTGTAACTCACTCCCGGGTATCTGTTATTCTATATATAAACCACCCCAAAGCCCTCGATTAGATTCCGGTCTGTAACTCACTCCCAGGTATATGTTATTCTATATATAAACCACCCCGAACCCCTCGATTTGATTCCAGTCTGTAACTCACTCCCGGGTATCTGTTATTCTATATATAAACCCCCCTCGAACACCTCGATTAGATTCCAGTCTGTAACTCACTCCCGGGTATCTGTTATTCTACATATAAACCACCCCGCACACCTCGATTAGATTCCAGTCTGTAACTCACTCCCGGGTATCTGTTATTCTATATATAAACCACCCCGCACCCCTCGATTAGATTCCAGTCTGTCACTCACTCCCGGGTGCTGTTATTCTATATATAAACCACCCCGAACCCCTCGATTAGATTCCAGTCTGTAACTCACTCCCATGTATCTGTTATTATATATATAAACCCCCCCTGAACACCTCGATTAGATTCCAGCTGGTAACCCAATCCCGGGTATCTGTTATTCTATATATAAACCACCTCGAACCCCTCGATTAGATTCCAGTCTGTAACTCACTCCCGGGTATCTGTTATTCTATATATAATCCACCCCGAACCCCTCGATTAGATTCCAGTCTGTAACTCACTCCCGGGTATCTGTTATTCTACATATAAACCACCCCGAACCCCTCGATTAGATTCCAGTCTGTAACTCACTCCCGGGTATCTGTTATTCTATATATAAACTCCCCTCGAACCCCGTCGATTAGATTCCAGTCTGTAACTCACTCCCGGGTATCTGTTATTCTATATATAAACCACCCCGAACCCCTCGATTAGATTCCAGTCTGTAACTCACTACCGGGTATCTGTTATTCTATATATAAACTCCCCTCGAACCCCTCGATTAGATTCCAGTCTGTAACTCACTCCCGGGTATCTGTTATTCTATATATAAACCACCTCGAACCCCTCGATTAGATTCCAGTCTGTAACTCACTCCCGGGTGTCTGTTATTCTATATATAAACACCCCTCGAACCCCGCGATTAGATTCCAGTCTGTTGCCCACTCCGGGTATCTGTTATTTTATATATAAACTCCCCGACACCCTCGATTAGATTCCAGTCTGTAACTCACTCCCGGGTATATGTTACTCTATATATAAACTAGCCCGAACCCCTCGATTCGATTCCAGACTGTAACTCACTCCCGGGTATCTGTTATACTATATATAAACCACTCCCGAACCCCTCGATTAGATTCCAGACTGTAACTCACTCCCGGGTATCTGTTAAACTATATATAAACCACCCCGAACCCCTCGATTAGATTCCAGTCTGTAACTCACTCCCGGGTATCTGTTATTCTACATATAAACCACCCCGAACCCCTCGATTAGATTCCAGTCTGTAACTCACTCCCGGGTATCTGTTATTCTATATATAAACTCCCCTCGAACCCCGTCGATTAGATTCCAGTCTGTAACTCACTCCCGGGTATCTGTTATTCTATATATAAACCACGCCGAACCCCTCGATTAGATTCCAGTCTGTAACTCACTCCCGGGTATCTGTTATTCTATATATAAACTCCCCTCGAACCCCTCGATTAGATTCCAGTCTGTTACTCACTCCCGGGTATCTGTTATTCTATATATAAACCACCCCGAAACCCTCGATTAGATCCAGTCTGTAACTCACTCCCGGGTATCTGTTATTCTATATATAAATCACCCCAAACCCCTCGATTAGATTCCGGTCTGTAACTCACTCCCAGGTATATGTTATTCTATATATAAACCACCCCGAACCCCTCGATTTGATTCCAGTCTGTAACTCACTCCCGGGTATCTGTTATTCTATATATAAACCCCCCTCGAACACCTCGATTAGATTCCAGTCTGTAACTCACTCCCGGGTATCTGTTATTCTACATATAAACCACCCCGCACCCCTCGATTAGATTCCAGTCTGTAACTCACTCCCGGGTATCTGTTATTCTATATATAAACCACCCCGCACCCCTCGATTAGATTCCAGTCTGTAACTCACTCCCGGGTGCTTTTATTCTATATATAAACCACCCCGAACCCCTCGATTAGATTCCAGTCTGTAACTCACTCCCATGTATCTGTTATTATATATATAAACCCCCCCTGAACACCTCGATTAGATTCCAGCTGGTAACCCAATCCCGGGTATCTGTTATTCTATATATAAACCACCTCGAACCCCTCGATTAGATTCCAGTCTGTAACTCACTCCCGGGTATCTGTTATTCTATATATAATCCACCCCGAACCCCTCGATTAGATTCCAGTCTGTAACTCACTCCCGGGTATCTGTTATTCTATATATAAACCACCCCAAAACCCTCGATTAGATTCCGGTCTGTAACTCACTCCCAGGTATATGTTATTCTATATATAAACCCCACCTGAACACCTCGATTAGATTCCAGCTGGTAACTCAATCCCGGGTATCTGTTATTCTGTATATAAACCACCTCGAACCCCTCGATTAGATTCCAGTCTGTAACTCACTCCCGGGTATCTGTTATTCTATATATAATCCCCGCTCGAACCCCTCGATTATATTCCAGTCTGTAGCTCACTCCCGGGTATCTGTTATTTTATATATTAACTCCCCGAAACCCTCGATTAGATTCCAGTCTGTATCTCACTCCCGGGTATATGTTACTCTATATATAAACTACCCCGAACCCCTCGATTCGATTCCAGACTGTAACTCACTCCCGGGTATCTGTTATACTATATATAAACCACTCCCGAACCCCTCGATTAGATTCCAGACTGTAACTCACTCCCGGGTATCTGTTATTCTATATATAAACCACCCCGAGCCCCTCGATTAGATTCCAGTCTGTAACTCACTGCCGGGTATCTGTTATTCTATGTATAAACTCCCCTCGAACCCCTCGATTAGATTCCAGTCTGTAACTCACTCCCAGGTATCTGTTATTCTATATATAAACCACCCCGAACCCCTCGATTAGATTCCAGTCTGTAACTCACTCCCGGGTATCTGTTATTATATATATAAAGCCCCCCTGAACACCTCGATTAGATTCCAGCTTTTAACTCAATCCCGGGTATCTGTTATTCTATATATAAACCACCTCGAACCCCTCAATTAGATTCCAGTCTGTAACTCACTCCCGGGTATCTGTTATTCTATTTATAAACCACCTCGAACCCCTCGATTAGATTCCAGTCTGTAACTCACTCCCGGGTGTCTGTTATTCTATATGTAAACACCCCTCGAACCCCGCGATTAGATTCCAGTCTGTTGCCCACTCCGGGTATCTGTAATTTTATATATAAACTCCCCGAAACCCTCGATTTGATTCCAGTCTGTAACTCACTCCCGGGTATATGTTACTCTATATATAAACTAGCCCGAACCCCTCGATTCGATTCCAGACTGTAACTCACTCCCGGGTATCTGTTATACTATATATAAACCACTCCCGAACCCCTCGATTAGATTCCAGACTGTAACTCACTCCCGGGTATCTGTTAAACTATATATAAACCACCCCGAACCCCTCGATTAGATTCCAGTCTGTAACTCACTCCCGGGTATCTGTTATTCTACATATAAACCACACCGAACCCCTCGATTAGATTCCAGTCTGTAACTCACTCCCGGGTATCTGTTATTCTATATATAAACTCCCCTCGAACCCCGTCGATTAGATTCCAGTCTGTAACTCACTCCCGGGTATCTGTTATTCTATATATAAACCACCCCGAACCCCTCGATTAGATTCCAGTCTGTAACTCACTACCGGGTATCTGTTATTCTATATATAAACTCCCCTCGAACCCCTCGATTAGATTCCAGTCTGTTACTCACTCCCGGGTATCTGTTATTCTATATATAAACCACCCCGAACCCCTCGATTAGATTCCAGTCTGTAACTCACTCCCGGGTATCTGTTATTCTATATATAAACCACCCCAAAGCCCTCGATTAGATTCCGGTCTGTAACTCACTCCCAGGTATATGTTATTCTATATATAAACCACCCCGAACCCCTCGATTTGATTCCAGTCTGTAACTCACTCCCGGGTATCTGTTATTCTATATATAAACCCCCCTCGAACACCTCGATTAGATTCCAGTCTGTAACTCACTCCCGGGTATCTGTTATTCTACATATAAACCACCCCGCACACCTCGATTAGATTCCAGTCTGTAACTCACTCCCGGGTATCTGTTATTCTATATATAAACCACCCCGCACCCCTCGATTAGATTCCAGTCTGTAACTCACTCCCGGGTGCTGTTATTCTATATATAAACCACCCCGAACCCCTCGATTAGATTCCAGTCTGTAACTCACTCCCATGTATCTGTTATTATATATATAAACCCCCCCTGAACACCTCGATTAGATTCCAGCTGGTAACCCAATCCCGGGTATCTGTTATTCTATATATAAACCACCTCGAACCCCTCGATTAGATTCCAGTCTGTAACTCACTCCCGGGTATCTGTTATTCTATATATAATCCACCCCGAACCCCTCGATTAGATTCCAGTCTGTAACTCACTCCCGGGTATCTGTTATTCTACATATAAACCACCCCGAACCCCTCGATTAGATTCCAGTCTGTAACTCACTCCCGGGTATCTGTTATTCTATATATAAACTCCCCTCGAACCCCGTCGATTAGATTCCAGTCTGTAACTCACTCCCGGGTATCTGTTATTCTATATATAAACCACCCCGAACCCCTCGATTAGATTCCAGTCTGTAACTCACTACCGGGTATCTGTTATTCTATATATAAACTCCCCTCGAACCCCTCGATTAGATTCCAGTCTGTAACTCACTCCCGGGTATCTGTTATTCTATATATAAACCACCCCGAAACCCTCGATTAGATTCCAGTCTGTAACTCACTCCCGGGTATCTGTTATTCTATATATAAACCACCCCAAACCCCTCGATTAGATTCCGGTCTGTAACTCACTCCCAGGTATATGTTATTCTATATATAAACCACCCCGAACCCCTCGATTTGATTCCAGTCTGTAACTCACTCCCGGGTATCTGTTATTCTATATATAAACCCCCCTCGAACACCTCGATTAGATTCCAGTCTGTAACTCACTCCCGGGTATCTGTTATTCTACATATGAACAACCCCGCACCCCTCGATTAGATTCCAGTCTGTAACTCACTCCCGGGTATCTGTTATTCTATATATAAACCACCTCGAACCCCTCGATTAGATTCCAGTCTGTAACTCACTCCCGGGTGTCTGTTATTCTATATATAAACACCCCTCGAACCCCGCGATTAGATTCCAGTCTGTTGCCCACTCCGGGTATCTGTTATTTTATATATAAACTCCCCGACACCCTCGATTAGATTCCAATCTGTAACTCACTCCCGGGTATATGTTACTCTATATATAAACTAGCCCGAACCCCTCGATTCGATTCCAGACTGTAACTCACTCCCGGGTATCTGTTATACTATATATAAACCACTCCCGAACCCCTCGATTAGATTCCAGACTGTAACTCACTCCCGGGTATCTGTTAAACTATATATAAACCACCCCGAACCCCTCGATTAGATTCCAGTCTGTAACTCACTCCCGGGTATCTGTTATTCTACATATAAACCACCCCGAACCCCTCGATTAGATTCCAGTCTGTAACTCACTCCCGGGTATCTGTTATTCTATATATAAACTCCCCTCGAACCCCGTCGATTAGATTCCAGTCTGTAACTCACTCCCGGGTATCTGTTATTCTATATATAAACCACCCCGAACCCCTCGATTAGATTCCAGTCTGTAACTCACTCCCGGGTATCTGTTATTCTATATATAAACTCCCCTCGAACCCCTCGATTAGATTCCAGTCTGTTACTCACTCCCGGGTATCTGTTATTCTATATATAAACCACCCCGAAACCCTCGATTAGATCCAGTCTGTAACTCACTCCCGGGTATCTGTTATTCTATATATAAATCACCCCAAACCCCTCGATTAGATTCCGGTCTGTAACTCACTCCCAGGTATATGTTATTCTATATATAAACCACCCCGAACCCCTCGATTTGATTCCAGTCTGTAACTCACTCCCGGGTATCTGTTATTCTATATATAAACCCCCCTCGAACACCTCGATTAGATTCCAGTCTGTAACTCACTCCCGGGTATCTGTTATTCTACATATAAACCACCCCGCACCCCTCGATTAGATTCCAGTCTGTAACTCACTCCCGGGTATCTGTTATTCTATATATAAACCACCCCGCACCCCTCGATTAGATTCCAGTCTGTAACTCACTCCCGGGTGCTTTTATTCTATATATAAACCACCCCGAACCCCTCGATTAGATTCCAGTCTGTAACTCACTCCCATGTATCTGTTATTATATATATAAACCCCCCCTGAACACCTCGATTAGATTCCAGCTGGTAACCCAATCCCGGGTATCTGTTATTCTATATATAAACCACCTCGAACCCCTCGATTAGATTCCAGTCTGTAACTCACTCCCGGGTATCTGTTATTCTATATATAATCCACCCCGAACCCCTCGATTAGATTCCAGTCTGTAACTCACTCCCGGGTATCTGTTATTCTATATATAAACCACCCCAAAACCCTCGATTAGATTCCGGTCTGTAACTCACTCCCAGGTATATGTTATTCTATATATAAACCCCACCTGAACACCTCGATTAGATTCCAGCTGGTAACTCAATCCCGGGTATCTGTTATTCTGTATATAAACCACCACGAACCCCTCGATTAGATTCCAGTTTGTAACTCACTCCCGGGTATCTGTTATTCTATATATAAACCACCTCGAACCCCTCGATTAGATTCCAGTCTGTAACTCACTCCCGGGTATCTGTTATTCTATATATAATCCCCGCTCGAACCCCTCGATTAGATTCCAGTCTGTAGCTCACTCCCGGGTATCTGTTATTTTATATATTAACTCCCCGAAACCCTCGATTAGATTCCAGTCTGTATCTCACTCCCGGGTATATGTTACTCTATATATAAACTACCCCGAACCCCTCGATTCGATTCCAGACTGTAACTCACTCCCGGGTATCTGTTATACTATATATAAACCACTCCCGAACCCCTCGATTAGATTCCAGACTGTAACTCAATCCCGGGTATCTGTTATTCTATATATAAACCACCCCGAGCCCCTCGATTAGATTCCAGTCTGTAACTCACTGCCGGGTATCTGTTATTCTATGTATAAACTCCCCTCGAACCCCTCGATTAGATTCCAGTCTGTAACTCACTCCCAGGTATCTGTTATTCTATATATAAACCACCCCGAACCCCTCGATTAGATTCCAGTCTGTAACTCACTCCCGGGTATCTGTTATTCTATATATAAACTCCCCTCGAACCCCTCCATTAGATTCCAGTCTGTAACTCACTCCCGGGTATCTGTTATTCTATATATAAACCACCCCGAACCCCTCGATTAGATTCCAGTCTGTAACTCACTCCCGGGTATCTGTTATTCTATATATAAACCACCCCAAACCCCTTGATTAGATTCCGGTCTGTAACTCACTCCCAGGTATATGTTATTCTATATATAAACCACCCCGAACCCCTCGATTTGATTCCAGTCTGTAACTCACTCCCGGGTATCTGTTATTCTATTTTTAAACCCCCCTCGAACACCTCGATTAGATTCCAGTCTGTAACTCACTCCCGGGCATCTGTTATTCTACATATAAACCACCCTGCACCCCTCGATTAGATTCCAGTCTGTAACTCACTCCCGGGAATCTGTTATTCTATATATAAACCACCCCGAACCCCTCGATTAGATTCCAATCTGTAACTCATTCCCGGGTATCTTTTATTCTATATATAAACCACCGCGAACCCCTCGATTAGATTCCTGTCTGTTACACACTCCCGGGTATCTGTTATTCTATATATAAACCACCCCTAACCCCTCGATTAGATTCCGGTCTGTAACTCACTCCCAGGTATATGTTATTCTATATATAAACCACCCCGAACCCCTCGTTTTGATTCCAGACTGTAACTCACTCCCGGGTATCTGTTATTCTATATATAATCCGCCGTCGAACACCTCGATTTGATTCCATTCTGTAACTGACTCCCGGGTATCTGCTATTCTACATATAAACCACCCCGCACCTCTCGATTAGATTCCAGTCTGTAACTCACATTCGAGTTTCTGTTATTCTATATATAAACCACCCCGAACCCCTCGATTAGATTCCAGACTGTAACTCACTCCCGGGTATCTGTTATTCTATATATAAACCACCCCGAACCCCTCGATTAGATTCCAGCTGGTAACCCAATCCCGGGTATCTGTTATTCTATATATAAACCACCTCGAACCCATCGATTAGATTCCAGTCTGTAACTCACTCCCGGGTATCTGTTATTCTACATATAAACCACCCCGCACCCCTCGATTAGATTCCAGTCTGTAACTCACTCCCGGGTATCTGTTATTCTATATATAAACCACCTCGAACCCCTCGATTAGATTCCAGTCTGTAACTCACTCCCGGGTATCTGTTATTCTATATATAATCCACCCCGAACCCCTCGATTAGATTCCGGTCTGTAACTCACTCCCGGGTATCTGTTATTCTATATATAAACCACCCCAAAACCCTCGATTAGATTCCGGTCTGTAACTCACTCCCAGGTATATGTTATTCTATAAAAACCCCCCTCGAACACCTCGATTAGATTCCAGTCTGTAACTCACTCCCGGGTATCTGTTATTCTACATATAAACCACCCCGCACCCCTCGATTAGATTCCAGTCTGTAACTCACTCCCGGGTATCTGTTATTCTATATATAAACCACCCCGCACCCCTCGATTAGATTCCAGTCTGTAACTCACTCCCGGGTGCTGTTATTCTATATATAAACCACCCCGAACCCCTCGATTAGATTCCAGTCTGTAACTCACTCCCGGGTATCTGTTATTATATATATAAACCCCCCCTGAACACCTCAATTAGATTCCAGCTGGTAACTCAATCCCGGGTATCTGTTATTCTATATATAAACCACCTCGAACCCCTCGATTAGATTCCAGTCTGTAACTCACTCCCGGGTATCTGTTATTCTATATATAAACCACCCAGAACCCCTCGATTAGATTCCAGTCTGTAACTCACGCCCGGCTAGCTGTTATTCTATACATAAACCCCCCTCGAACACCTCGATTAGATTCCAGTCTGTAACTCACTCCCGGGTATCTGTTATTCTACATATAAACCACCCCGCACCCCTCGATTAGATTCCAGTCTGGAACTCACTCCCGGGTATCTGTTATTCTATATATAAACCACCCCGCACCCCTCGATTAGATTCCAGTCTGTAACTCACTCCCGGGTGCTGTTATTCTATATATAAACCACCCCGAACCCCTCGATTAGATTCCAGTCTGTAACTCACTCCCATGTATCTGTTATTATATATATAAACCCCCCCTGAACACCTCGATTAGATTCCAGCTGGTAACCCAATCCCGGGTATCTGTTATTCTATATATAAACCACCTCGAACCCCTCGATTAGATTCCAGTCTGTAACTCACTCCCGGGTATCTGTTATTCTATATATAATCCACCCCGAACCCCTCGATTAGATTCCAGTCTGTAACTCACTCCCGGGTATCTGTTATTCTATATATAAACCACCCCAAAACCCTCGATTAGATTCCGGTCTTAACTCACTCCCAGGTATATGTTATTCTATATATAAACCCCACCTGAACACCTCGATTAGATTCCAGCTGGTAACTCAATCCCGGGTATCTGTTATTCTATATATAATCCCCGCTCGAACCCCTCGATTAGATTCCAGTCTGTAGCTCACTCCCGGGTATCTGTTATTCTATATATAAACCCCCCCGCACCCCTCGATTAGATTCCAGTCTGTAGCTCACTCCCGGGTATCTGTTATTTTATATATAAACTACCCCGAACCCCTCGATTCGATTCCAGACTGTATCTCACTCCCGGGTATCTGTTATACTATATATAAACCTCTCCCGAACCCCTCGATTAGATTCCAGACTGTAACTCACTCCCGGGTATCTGTTATTCTATATATAAACCACCCCGAGCCCCTCGATTAGATTCCAGTCTGTAACTCACTGCCGGGTATCTGTTATTCTATGTATAAACTCCCCTCGAACCCCTCGATTAGATTCCAGTCTGTAACTCACTCCCAGGTATCTGTTATTCTATATATAAACCACCCCGAAACCCTCGATTAGATTCCAGTCTGTAACTCACTCCCGGGTATATGTTATTCTATATATAAACTCCCCTCGAACCCCTCCATTAGATTCCAGTCTGTAACTCACTCCCGGGTATCTGTTATTCTATATATAAACCACCCCGCACCCCTCGATTAGATTCCAGTCTGTAACTCACTCCCGGGTGCTGTTATTCTATATATAAACCACCCCGAACCCCTCGATTAGATTCCAGTCTGTAACTCACTCCCGGGTATCTGTTATTATATATATAAACCCCCCCTGAACACCTCAATTAGATTCCAGCTGGTAACTCAATCCCGGGTATCTGTTATTCTATATATAAACCACCTCGAACCCCTCGATTAGATTCCAGTCTGGAACTCACTCCCGGGTATCTGTTATTCTATATATAAACCACCTCGAACCCCTCGATTAGATTCCAGTCTGTAACTCACTCCCGGGTATCTGTTATTCTATATATAAACTACCCCGAAACCCTCGATTCGATTCCAGACTGTAACTCACTTCCGGGTATCTGTTATACTATATATAAACCACTCCCGAACCCTTCGATTAGATTCCAGTCTGTAACTCACTCCCGGGTATCTGTTATTCTATATATAAACCACCCAGAACCCCTCGATTAGATTCCAGTCTGTAACTCACGCCCGGCTAGCTGTTATTCTATATATAAACCACCCAGAACCCCTCGATTTGATTCCAGTCTTTAACTCACTCCCGGGTATCTGTTACTCTATATATAAATCCCCGAACACCTCGATTAGATTCCAGTCTGTAACTCATTCCCGGGTATCTGTTATTCTATATATAAACCACCCAGAACCCCTCGATTAGATTTCAGTCTGTAACTAACTCCCAGGTATCTGTTATTCTATATATATACCACCCTGAACCCCTCGATATGATTCCAGTCTGTATCTCTCTCCCGGGTATCTGTTATTCTATATATAAACCACCCCAAACCCCTCAATTAGATTCCAGCCGGTAACTCAATCTCGGGTATCTGTTATTCTATATATTAAACACGCGAACCCCTCGATTAGATTCCAGTCTGTAACTCTCTCCCAGGTATCTGCTTTTCTGTATATAAACCACCCCGAACCCCTCGATTAGATTCCAGACATAACTCACTTCCGGGTATCTGTTATTCTATATATAAACCACCCTGAACCCCTCGATTATATTGCAGTGTACAACTCACTCCCGGGTATCAGTTATTCTATATATAAACCCCCCGAACCCCTCGATTAGATTCCATTCTGTAAATCATTCCCGGGTATCTATTATTTATATATAAACCAGCCGAGTCCCTCGATTACATTCCAGTCTGTAACTCACTCCCGGGTATCTGTTATTCTATATATAAACCACCCCGAACCCCTCGATTTGATTCCAGTCTGTAACTCACTCCCGGGTATCTGTTATTCTATATATAAACCACCCTGAACCCCTCGATTTGATTCCAGTCTGTAACTCACTCCCGGGTATCTGTTATTCTATATATAAACCACCCCGAACCCCTCGATTAGATTCCAGCCGGTAACTCAATCCCGGGTATCTGTTATTCTATATATAAACCACCCAAACCCCTCGATTAGATTCCAGTCTGTAACTCACTGCTGGGTATCTGTTACTATTTGTTTAAATCCCCCGAACCCTTCGATTAGATTCCAGTCTTTAATTCACTCCCGGGTATCGGTTATTCTATATATAAATCCCGGAACACCTCGATTAGATTCAGTCTGTAACTCGTTCCCGGGTATCTGATATTCTATATAAAAACCAGCCGAACCCCTCGATTACATTCCAATCTGTAACTCACTCCCGGGTATCTGTTATTCTGTCTATAAACCACCCCGAACCTCTCGATTAGTTTCCAGTCTGTAACTCACTCCCGGGTATCTGTTATTCAATATGTAAACCACACAGAACACCTCGATTAGACTCCAGTCTGTAACACACTCCCGGGTATCTTTTATACTATATATAAACAACCCTGAAACCCCTCATTTAGATTCCAGTCTGTAACTCACTGCCGGGTATTTTTATTCTATATATAAACCACCCGAACCCCTCGATTAGATTCCAGTCTGTAACTCACTGCTGGGTATCTGTTATTCTATATAAAAACCCCCCCGAACCCCTCGATTAGATTCCATTCTGTAAATCATTCCCGGGTATCTATTATTTATATATGAACCAGCCGAACCCCTCGATTACATTCCAGTCTGTAACTCACTCCCGGGTATCTGTTATTCTATATATAAACCACCCAAACCCCTCGATTAGATTCCAGTCTGTAACTCACTGCTGGGTATCTGTTGCTATATGTTTAAATCCCCCGAACCCTTCGATTAGATTCCAATCTTTAATTCACTCCCGGGTATCGGTTATTCTATATATAAATCCCGGAACACCTCGATTAGATTCCAGTCTGTAACTCGTTCAGGGGTATCTGATATTCTATATATAAACCAGCCGAACCCCTCGATTATATTCCAGTCTGTAACTCACTCCCGGTATCTGTTATTCTGTATATAAACCACCCCGAACTTCTCGATTAGATTCCAGTCTGTAACTCACTCCCGGGTATCTGTTATTCAATATGTAAACCACACAGAACACCTCGATTAGACTCCAGTCTGTAACACACTCCCGGGTATCTTTTATACTATATATAAACCACCCTGAAACCCCTCATTTAGATTCCAGTCTGTAACTCACTGCCGGGTATTTTTATTCTATATATAAACCACCCGAACCCCTCGATTAGATTCCAGTCTGTAACTCACTCCCGGGTATCTGTTATTCTATATATAAACCACCCCGAACCCCTCGATTAGATTCCAGACATAACTCACTTCCGGGTATCTGTTATTCTATATATAAACCACCCTGAACCCCTCGATTATATTGCAGTGTGCAACTCACTCCCGGGTATCAGTTATTCTATATATAAACCCCCCGAACCCCTCGATTAGATTCCATTCTGTAAATCATTCCCGGGTATCTATTATTTATAAATAAACCAGCCGAACCCCTCGATTACTTTCCAGTCTGTAACTCACTCCCGGGTATCTGTTATTCTATATATAAACCACCCCGAACCCCTCGATTTGATTCCAGTCTGTAACTCACTCCCGGGTATCTGTTATTCTATATATAAACCACCCCGAACCCCTCGATTTGATTCCAGTCTGTAACTCACTCCCGGGCATCTGTTATTCTATATATAAACCACCCCGAACCCCTCGATTAGATTCCAGCCGGTAACTCAATCCCGGGTATCTGTTATTCTATATATATACCACCCAAACCCCTCGATTAGATTCCAGTCTGTAACTCACTGCTGGGTATCTGTTACTATATGTTTAAATCCCCCGAACCCTTCGATTAGATTCCAGTCTTTAATTCACACCCGGGTATCGGTTATTCTATATATAAATCCCGGAACACCTCGATTAGATTCCAGTCTGTAACTCGTTCCCGGGTATCTGATATTCTATATATAAACCAGCCGAACCCCTCGATTACATTCCAGTCTGTAACTCACTCCCGGGTATCTGTTATTCTGTATATAAACCACCTCGAACCTCTCGATTAGATTCCAGTCTGTAACTCACTCCCGGGTATCTGTTATTCAATAAGTAAACCACACAGAACACCTCGATTAGACTCCAGTCTGTAACACACTCCCGGGTATCTTTTATACTATATATAAACCACCCTGAAACCCCTCATTTAGATCCCAGTCTGTAACTCACTGCCGGGTATTTTTATTCTATATATAATCCAGCCGAACCCCTCGATTACATTCCAGTCTGTAACTCACTGCTGGGTATCTGTTATTCTATATAAAAACCCCCCCAAAACCCTCGATTAGATTCCATTCTGTAAATCATTCCCGGGTATCTATTATTTATATATAAACCAGCCGAACCCCTCGATTACATTCCAGTCTGTAACTCACTCCCGGGTATCTGTTATTCTATATATAAACCACCCAAACCCCTCGATTAGATTCCAGTCTGTAACTCACTGCTGGGTATCTGTTACTATATGTTTAAATCCCCCGAACCCTTCGATTAGATTCCAGTCTTTAATTCACTCCCGGGTATCGGATATTCTATATATAAATCCCGGAACACCTCGATTAGATTCCAGTCTGTAACTCACTCCCGGGTATCTGTTATTCTGTATATAAACCACCCCGAACCTCTTGATTAGATTCCAGTCTGTAACTCACTCCCGGGTATCTGTTATTCAATATGTAAACCACACAGAACACCTCAATTAGACTCCAGTCTGTAACTCACTCCCGGTTATCTTTTATACTATATATAAACCACCCTGAAACCCCTCATTTTGATTCCAGTCTGTAACTCACTGCCGGGTATTTTTATTCTGTATATAAACCACCCGAACCCCTCGATTAGATTCCAGTCTGTAACTCACTCCCGGGTATCTGTTATTCTATATATAAACCACCCCAAACTCCTCAATTAGATTCCAGCCGGTAACTCAATCCCGGGTATCTGTTATTCTATATATAAAACACGCGAACCCCTCGATTAGATTCCAGTCTGTAACTCACTCCCAGGTATCTGCTTTTCTGTATATAAACCACCCCGAACCCCTCGATTAGATTCCAGACATAACTCACTTCCGGGTATCTGTTATTCTATATATAAACCACCCTGAACCCCTCGATTATATTGCAGTGTGCAACTCACTCCCGGGTATCTGTTATTCTATATATAAACCCCCCGAACCCCTCGATTAGATTCCAGTCTGTAACTCACTCCCGGGTATCTGTTATTCTATATATAAACCACCCCAAACCCCTCAATTAGATTCCAGCCGGTAACTCAATCCCGGGTATCTGTTATTCTATATATAAAACACGCGAACCCCTCGATTAGATTCCAGTCTGTAACTCACTCCCAGGTATCTGCTTTTCTGTATATAAACCACCCCGAACCCCTCGATTAGATTCCAGACATAACTCACTTCCGGGTATCTGTTATTCTATATATAAACCACCCTGAACCCCTCGATTATATTGCAGTGTGCAACTCACTCCCGGGTATCAGTTATTCTATATATAAACCCCCCGAACCCCTCGATTAGATTCCATTCTGTAAATCATTCCCGGGTATCTATTATTTATATATAAACCAGCCGAACCCCTCGATTACATTCCAGTCTGTAACTCACTCCCGGGTATCTGTTATTCTATATATAAACCACCCCGAACCCCTCGATTTGATTCCAGTCTGTAACTCACTCCCGGGTATCTGTTATTCTACATATAAACCACCCCGAACCCCTCGATTTGATTCCAGTCTGTAACTCACTCCCGGGTATCTGTTATTCTATATATAAACCACCCCGAACCCCTCGATTAGATTCCAGCTGGTAACTCAATCCCGGGTATCTGTTATTCTATATATAAACCACCCAAACCCCTCGATTAGATTCCAGTCTGTAACTCACTGCTGGGTATCTGTTACTATATGTTTAAATCCTCCGAACCCTTCGATTAGATTCCAGTCTTTAATTCACTCCCGGGTATCGGTTATTCTATATGTAAATCCCGGAACACCTCGATTAGATTCCAGTCTGTAACTCGTTCCCGGGTATCTGATATTCTATATATAAACCAGCCGAACCCCTCGATTACATTCCAGTCTGTAACTCACTCCCGGGTATCTGTTATTCTGTATATAAACCACCCCGAACCTCTCGATTAGATTCCAGTCTTTTACTCACTCCCGGGTATCTGTTATTCAATATGTAAACCACACAGAACACCTCAATTAGACTCCAGTCTGTAACTCACTCCCGGGTATCTTTTATACTATATATAAACCACCCTGAAACCCCTCATTTAGATTCCAGTCTGTAACTCACTGCCGGGTATTTTTATTCTGTATATAAACCACCCGAACCCCTCGATTAGATTCCAGTCTGTAACTCACTCCCGGGTATCTGTTATTCTATATATAAACCACCCCAAACCCCTCAATTAGATTCCAGCTGGTAACTCAATCCCGGGTATCTGTTATTCTATATATAAAACACGCGAACCCCTCGATTAGATTCCAGTCTGTAACTCACTCCCAGGTATCTGCTTTTCTGTATATAAACCACCCCGAACCCCTCGATTAGATTCCAGACATAACTCACTTCCGGGTATCTGTTATTCTATATATAAACCACCCTGAACCCCTCGATTATATTGCAGTGTGCAACTCACTCCCGGGTATCTGTTATTCTATATATAAACCCCCCGAACCCCTCGATTAGATTCCAGTCTGTAACTCACTCCCGGGTATCTGTTATTCTATATATAAACCACCCCAAACCCCTCAATTAGATTCCAGCCGGTAACTCAATCCCGGGTATCGGTTATTCTATATATAAAACACGCGAACCCCTCGATTAGATTCCAGTCTGTAACTCACTCCCAGGTATCTGCTTTTCTGTATATAAACCACCCCGAACCCCTCGATTAGATTCCAGACATAACTCACTTCCGGGTATCTGTTATTCTATATATAAACCACCCTGAACCCCTCGATTATATTGCAGTGTGCAACTCACTCCCGGGTATCAGTTATTCTATATATAAACCCCCCGAACCCCTCGATTAGATTCCATTCTGTAAATCATTCCCGGGTATCTATTATTTATATATAAACCAGCCGAACCCCTCGATTACATTCCAGTCTGTAACTCACTCCCGGGTATCTGTTATTCTATATATAAACCACCCCGAACCCCTCGATTTGATTCCAGTCTGTAACTCACTCCCGGGTATCTGTTATTCTATATATAAACCACCCTGAACCCCTCGATTTGATTCCAGTCTGTAACTCACTCCCGGGTATCTGTTATTCTATATATAAACCACCCCGAACCCCTCGATTAGATTCCAGCCGGTAACTCAATCCCGGGTATCTGTTATTCTATATATAAACCACCCAAACCCCTCGATTAGATTCCAGTCTGTAACTCAGTGCTGGGTATCTGTTACTATATGTTTAAATCCCCCGAACCCTTCGATTAGATTCCAGTCTTTAATTCACTCCCGGGTATCGGTTATTCTATATATAAATCCCGGAACACCTCGATTAGATTCAGTCTGTAACTCGTTCCCGGGTATCTGATATTCTATATAAAAACCAGCCGAACCCCTCGATTACATTCCAATCTGTAACTCACTCCCGGGTATCTGTTATTCTGTCTATAAACCACCCCGAACCTCTCGATTAGTTTCCAGTCTGTAACTCACTCCCGGGTATCTGTTATTCAATATGTAAACCACACTGAACACCTCGATTAGACTCCAGTCTGTAACACACTCCCGGGTATCTTTTATACTATATATAAACAACCCTGAAACCCCTCATTTAGATTCCAGTCTGTAACTCACTGCCGGGTATTTTTATTCTATATATAAACCACCCGAACCCCTCGATTAGATTCCAGTCTGTAACTCACTGCTGGGTATCTGTTATTCTATATAAAAATCCCCCGAACCCCTCGATTAGATTCCATTCTGTAAATCATTCCCGGGTATCTATTATTTATATATGAACCAGCCGAACCCCTCGATTACATTCCAGTCTGTAACTCACTCCCGGGTATCTGTTATTCTATATATAAACCAACCAAACCCCTCGATTAGATTCCAGTCTGTAACTCACTGCTGGGTATCTGTTACTATATGTTTAAATCCCCCGAACCCTTCGATTAGATTCCAATCTTTAATTCACTCCCGGGTATCGGTTATTCTATATATAAATCCCGGAACACCTCGATTAGATTCCAGTCTGTAACTCGTTCAGGGGTATCTGATATTCTATACATAAACCAGCCGAACCCCTCGATTACATTCCAGTCTGTAACTCACTCCCGGTATCTGTTATTCTGTATATAAACCACCCCGAACTTCTCGATTAGATTCCAGTCTGTAACTCACTCCCGGGTATCTGTTATTCAATATGTAAACCACACAGAACACCTCGATTAGACTCCAGTCTGTAACACACTCCCGGGTATCTTTTATACTATATATAAACCACCCTGAAACCCCTCATTTAGATTCCAGTCTGTAACTCACTGCCGGGTATTTTTATTCTATATATAAACCACCCGAACCCCTCGATTAGATTCCAGTCTGTAACTCACTCCCGGGTATCTGTTATTCTATATATAAACCACCCCGAACCCCTCGATTAGATTCCAGACATAACTCACTTCCGGGTATCTGTTATTCTATATATAAACCACCCTGAACCCCTCGATTATATTGCAGTGTGCAACTCACTCCCGGGTATCAGTTATTCTATATATAAACCCCCCGAACCCCTCGATTAGATTCCATTCTGTAAATCATTCCCGGGTATCTATTATTTATAAATAAACCAGCCGAACCCCTCGACTACTTTCCAGTCTGTAACTCACTCCCGGGTATCTGTTATTCTATATATAAACCACCCCGAACCCCTCGATTTGATTCCAGTCTGTAACTCACTCCCGGGTATCTGTTATTCTATATATAAACCACCCCGAACCCCTCGATTTGATTCCAGTCTGTAACTCACTCCCGGGCATCTGTTATTCTATATATAAACCACCCCGAACCCCTCGATTAGATTCCAGCCGGTAACTCAATCCCGGGTATCTGTTATTCTATATATATACCACCCAAACCCCTCGATTAGATTCCAGTCTGTAACTCACTGCTGGGTATCTGTTACTATATGTTTAAATCCCCCGAACCCTTCGATTAGATTCCAGTCTTTAATTCACTCCCGGGTATCGGTTATTCTATATATAAATCCCGGAACACCTCGATTAGATTCCAGTCTGTAACTCGTTCCCGGGTATCTGATATTCTATATATAAACCAGCCGAACCCCTCGATTACATTCCAGTCTGTAACTCACTCCCGGGTATCTGTTATTCTGTATATAAACCACCCCGAACCTCTCGATTAGATTCCAGTCTGTAACTCACTCCCGGGTATCTGTTATTCAATATGTAAACCACACAGAACACCTCGATTAGACTCCAGTCTGTAACACACTCCCGGGTATCTTTTATACTATATATAAACCACCCTGAAACCCCTCATTTAGATCCCAGTCTGTAACTCACTGCCAGGTATTTTTATTCTATATATAAACCAGCCGAACCCCTCGATTACATTCCAGTCTGTAACTCACTCCCGGGTATCTGTTATTCTATATATAAACCACCCCAAACCCCTCAATTAGATTCCAGCTGGTAACTCAATCCCGGGTATCTGTTATTCTATATATAAAACACGCGAACCCCTCGATTAGATTCCAGTCTGTAACTCACTCCCAGGTATCTGCTTTTCTGTATATAAACCACCCCGAACCCCTCGATTAGATTCCAGACATAACTCACTTCCGGGTATCTGTTATTCTATATATAAACCACCCTGAACCCCTCGATTATATTGCAGTGTGCAACTCACTCCCGGGTATCTGTTATTCTATATATAAACCCCCCGAACCCCTCGATTAGATTCCAGTCTGTAACTCACTCCCGGGTATCTGTTATTCTATATATAAACCACCCCAAACCCCTCAATTAGATTCCAGCCGGTAACTCAATCCCGGGTATCGGTTATTCTATATATAAAACACGCGAACCCCTCGATTAGATTCCAGTCTGTAACTCACTCCCAGGTATCTGCTTTTCTGTATATAAACCACCCCGAACCCCTCGATTAGATTCCAGACATAACTCACTTCCGGGTATCTGTTATTCTATATATAAACCACCCTGAACCCCTCGATTATATTGCAGTGTGCAACTCACTCCCGGGTATCAGTTATTCTATATATAAACCCCCCGAACCCCTCGATTAGATTCCATTCTGTAAATCATTCCCGGGTATCTATTATTTATATATAAACCAGCCGAACCCCTCGATTACATTCCAGTCTGTAACTCACTCCCGGGTATCTGTTATTCTATATATAAACCACCCCGAACCCCTCGATTTGATTCCAGTCTGTAACTCACTCCCGGGTATCTGTTATTCTATATATAAACCACCCTGAACCCTTCGATTTGATTCCAGTCTGTAACTCACTCCCGGGTATCTGTTATTCTATATATAAACCACCCCGAACCCCTCGATTAGATTCCAGCCGGTAACTCAATCCCGGGTATCTGTTATTCTATATATAAACCACCCAAACCCCTCGATTAGATTCCAGTCTGTAACTCAGTGCTGGGTATCTGTTACTATATGTTTAAATCCCCCGAACCCTTCGATTAGATTCCAGTCTTTAATTCACTCCCGGGTATCGGTTATTCTATATATAAATCCCGGAACACCTCGATTAGATTCAGTCTGTAACTCGTTCCCGGGTATCTGATATTCTATATAAAAACCAGCCGAACCCCTCGATTACATTCCAATCTGTAACTCACTCCCGGGTATCTGTTATTCTGTCTATAAACCACCCCGAACCTCTCGATTAGTTTCCAGTCTGTAACTCACTCCCGGGTATCTGTTATTCAATATGTAAACCACACTGAACACCTCGATTAGACTCCAGTCTGTAACACACTCCCGGGTATCTTTTATACTATATATAAACAACCCTGAAACCCCTCATTTAGATTCCAGTCTGTAACTCACTGCCGGGTATTTTTATTCTATATATAAACCACCCGAACCCCTCGATTAGATTCCAGTCTGTAACTCACTGCTGGGTATCTGTTATTCTATATAAAAATCCCCCGAACCCCTCGATTAGATTCCATTCTGTAAATCATTCCCGGGTATCTATTATTTATATATGAACCAGCCGAACCCCTCGATTACATTCCAGTCTGTAACTCACTCCCGGGTATCTGTTATTCTATATATAAACCACCCAAACCCCTCGATTAGATTCCAGTCTGTAACTCACTGCTGGGTATCTGTTACTATATGTTTAAATCCCCCGAACCCTTCGATTAGATTCCAATCTTTAATTCACTCCCGGGTATCGGTTATTCTATATATAAATCCCGGAACACCTCGATTAGATTCCAGTCTGTAACTCGTTCAGGGGTATCTGATATTCTATACATAAACCAGCCGAACCCCTCGATTACATTCCAGTCTGTAACTCACTCCCGGTATCTGTTATTCTGTATATAAACCACCCCGAACTTCTCGATTAGATTCCAGTCTGTAACTCACTCCCGGGTATCTGTTATTCAATATGTAAACCACACAGAACACCTCGATTAGACTCCAGTCTGTAACACACTCCCGGGTATCTTTTATACTATATATAAACCACCCTGAAACCCCTCATTTAGATTCCAGTCTGTAACTCACTGCCGGGTATTTTTATTCTATATATAAACCACCCGAACCCCTCGATTAGATTCCAGTCTGTAACTCACTCCCGGGTATCTGTTATTCTATATATAAACCACCCCGAACCCCTCGATTAGATTCCAGACATAACTCACTTCCGGGTATCTGTTATTCTATATATAAACCACCCTGAACCCCTCGATTATATTGCAGTGTGCAACTCACTCCCGGGTATCAGTTATTCTATATATAAACCCCCCGAACCCCTCGATTAGATTCCATTCTGTAAATCATTCCCGGGTATCTATTATTTATAAATAAACCAGCCGAACCCCTCGACTACTTTCCAGTCTGTAACTCACTCCCGGGTATCTGTTATTCTATATATAAACCACCCCGAACCCCTCGATTTGATTCCAGTCTGTAACTCACTCCCGGGTATCTGTTATTCTATATATAAACCACCCCGAACCCCTCGATTTGATTCCAGTCTGTAACTCACTCCCGGGCATCTGTTATTCTATATATAAACCACCCCGAACCCCTCGATTAGATTCCAGCCGGTAACTCAATCCCGGGTATCTGTTATTCTATATATATACCACCCAAACCCCTCGATTAGATTCCAGTCTGTAACTCACTGCTGGGTATCTGTTACTATATGTTTAAATCCCCCGAACCCTTCGATTAGATTCCAGTCTTTAATTCACTCCCGGGTATCGGTTATTCTATATATAAATCCCGGAACACCTCGATTAGATTCCAGTCTGTAACTCGTTCCCGGGTATCTGATATTCTATATATAAACCAGCCGAACCCCTCGATTACATTCCAGTCTGTAACTCACTCCCGGGTATCTGTTATTCTGTATATAAACCACCCCGAACCTCTCGATTAGATTCCAGTCTGTAACTCACTCCCGGGTATCTGTTATTCAATATGTAAACCACACAGAACACCTCGATTAGACTCCAGTCTGTAACACACTCCCGGGTATCTTTTATACTATATATAAACCACCCTGAAACCCCTCATTTAGATCCCAGTCTGTAACTCACTGCCAGGTATTTTTATTCTATATATAAACCAGCCGAACCCCTCGATTACATTCCAGTCTGTAACTCACTGCTGGGTATCTGTTATTCTATATAAAAACCCCCCCAAACCCCTCGATTAGATTCCATTCTGTAAATCATTCCCGGGTATCTATTATTTATATATAAACCAGCCGAACCCCTCGATTACATTCCAGTCTGTAACTCACTCCCGGGTATCTGTTATTCTATATATAAACCACCCAAACCCCTCGATTAGATTCCAGTCTGTAACTCACTGCTGGGTATCTGTTGCTATATGTTTAAATCCCCCGAACCCTTCGATTAGATTCCAGTCTTTAATTCACTCCCGGGTATCGGATATTCTATATATAAATCCCGGAACACCTCGATTAGATTCCAGTCTGTAACTCGTTCCCGGGTATCTGATATTCTATATATAAACCAGCCGAACCCCTCGATTACATTCCAGTCTGTAACTCACTCCCGGGTATCTGTTATTCTGTATATAAACCACCCCGAACCTCTTGATTAGATTCCAGTCTGTAACTCACTCCCGGGTATCTGTTATTCAATATGTAAACCACACAGAACACCTCAATTAGACTCCAGTCTGTAACTCACTCCCGGTTATCTTTTATACTATATATAAACCACCCTGAAACCCCTCATTTTGATTCCAGTCTGTAACTCACTGCCGGGTATTTTTATTCTGTATATAAACCACCCGAACCCCTCGATTAGATTCCAGTCTGTAACTCACTCCCGGGTATCTGTTATTCTATATATAAACCACCCCAAACTCCTCAATTAGATTCCAGCCGGTAACTCAATCCCGGGTATCTGTTATTCTATATATAAAACACGCGAACCCCTCGATTAGATTCCAGTCTGTAACTCACTCCCAGGTATCTGCTTTTCTGTATATAAACCACCCCGAACCCCTCGATTAGATTCCAGACATAACTCACTTCCGGGTATCTGTTATTCTATATATAAACCACCCTGAACCCCTCGATTATATTGCAGTGTGCAACTCACTCCCGGGTATCTGTTATTCTATATATAAACCCCCCGAACCCCTCGATTAGATTCCAGTCTGTAACTCACTCCCGGGTATCTGTTATTCTATATATAAACCACCCCAAACCCCTCAATTAGATTCCAGCTGGTAACTCAATCCCGGGTATCTGTTATTCTATATATAAAACACGCGAACCCCTCGATTAGATTCCAGTCTGTAACTCACTCCCAGGTATCTGCTTTTCTGTATATAAACCACCCCGAACCCCTCGATTAGATTCCAGACATAACTCACTTCCGGGTATCTGTTATTCTATATATAAACCACCCTGAACCCCTCGATTATATTGCAGTGTGCAACTCACTCCCGGGTATCTGTTATTCTATATATAAACCCCCCGAACCCCTCGATTAGATTCCAGTCTGTAACTCACTCCCGGGTATCTGTTATTCTATATATAAACCACCCCAAACCCCTCAATTAGATTCCAGCCCGTAACTCAATCCCGGGTATCGGTTATTCTATATATAAAACACGCGAACCCCTCGATTAGATTCCAGTCTGTAACTCACTCCCAGGTATCTGCTTTTCTGTATATAAACCACCCCGAACCCCTCGATTAGATTCCAGACATAACTCACTTCCGGGTATCTGTTATTCTATATATAAACCACCCTGAACCCCTCGATTATATTGCAGTGTGCAACTCACTCCCGGGTATCAGTTATTCTATATGTAAACCCCCCGAACCCCTCGATTAGATTCCATTCTGTAAATCATTCCCGGGTATCTATTATTTATATATAAACCAGCCGAACCCCTCGATTACATTCCAGTCTGTAACTCACTCCCGGGTATCTGTTATTCTATATATAAACCACCCCGAACCCCTCGATTTGATTCCAGTCTGTAACTCACTCCCGGGTATCTGTTATTCTATATATAAACCACCCCGAACCCCTCGATTTGATTCCAGTCTGTAACTCACTCCCGGGTATCTGTTATTCTATATATAAACCACCCAAACCCCTCGATTAGATTCCAGTCTGTAACTCACTGCTGGGTATCTGTTACTATATGTTTAAATCCCCCGAACTCTTCGATTAGATTCCAGTCTTTAATTCACTCCCGGGTATCGGTTATTCTATATATAAATCCCGGAACACCTCGATTAGATTCAGTCTGTAACTCGTTCCCGGGTGTCTGATATTCTATATAAAAACCAGCCGAACCCCTCGATTACATTCCAATCTGTAACTCACTCCCGGGTATCTGTTATTCTGTATATAAACCACCCCGAACCTCTCGATTAGTTTCCAGTCTGTAACTCACTCCCGGGTATCTGTTATTCAATATGTAAACCACACAGAACACCTCGATTAGACTCCAGTCTGTAACACACTCCCGGGTATCTTTTATACTATATATAAACCACCCTGAAACCCCTCATTTAGATTCCAGTCTGTAACTCACTGCCGGGTATTATTATTCTATATATAAACCACCCGAACCCCTCGATTAGATTCCAGTCTGTAACTCACTGCTGGGTATCTGTTATTCTATATATAAACCCCCCCGAACCCCTCGATTAGAATCCATTCTGTAAATCATTCCCGGGTATCTATTATTTATATATGAACCAGCCGAACCCCTCGATTACATTCCAGTCTGTAACTCACTCCCGGGTATCTGTTATTCTATATATAAACCACCCAAACCCCTCGATTAGATTCCAGTCTGTAACTCACTGCTGGGTATCTGTTACTATATGTTTAAATCCCCCGAACCCTTCGATTAGATTCCAGTCTTTAATTCACTCCCGGGTATCGGTTATTCTATATATAAATCCCGGAACACCTCGATTAGATTCCAGTCTGTAACTCGTTCAGGGGTATCTGATATTCTATATATAAACCAGCCGAACCCCTCGATTACATTCCAGTCTGTAACTCACTCCCGGTATCTGTTATTCTGTATATAAACCACCCCGAACCTCTCGATTAGATTCCAGTCTGTAACTCACTCCCGGGTATCTGTTATTCAATATGTAAACCACACAGAACACCTCGATTAGACTCTAGTCTGTAACACACTCCCGGGTATCTTTTATACTATATATAAACCACCCTGAAACCCCTCATTTAGATTCCAGTCTGTAACTCACTGCCGGGTATTTTTATTCTATATATAAACCACCCGAACCCCTCGATTAGATTCCAGTCTGTAACTCACTCCCGGGTATCTGTTATTCTATATATAAACCACCCCGAACCCCTCGATTAGATTCCAGACATAACTCACTTCCGGGTATCTGTTATTCTATATATAAACCACCCTGAACCCCTCGATTATATTGCAGTGTGCAACTCACTCCCGGGTATCAGTTATTCTATATATAAACCCCCCGAACCCCTCGATTAGATTCCATTCTGTAAATCATTCCCGGGTATCTATTATTTATAAATAAACCAGCCGAACCCCTCGATTACATTCCAGTCTGTAACTCACTCCCGGGTATCTGTTATTCTATATATAAACCACCCCGAACCCCTCGATTTGATTCCAGTCTGTAACTCACTCCCGGGTATCTGTTATTCTATATATAAACCACCCCGAACCCCTCGATTTGATTCCAGTCTGTAACTCACTCCCGGGCATCTGTTATTCTATATATAAACCACCCCGAACCCCTCGATTAGATTCCAGCCGGTAACTCAATCCCGGGTATCTGTTATTCTATATATAAACCACCCAAACCCTTCGATTAGATTCCAGTCTGTAACTCACTGCTGGGTATCTGTTACTATATGTTTAAATCCCCCGAACCCTTCGATTAGATTCCAGTCTTTAATTCACTCCCGGGTATCGGTTATTCTATATATAAATCCCGGAACACCTCGATTAGATTCCAGTCTGTAACTCGTTCCCGGGTATCTGATATTCTATATATAAACCAGCCGAACCCCTCGATTACATTCCAGTCTGTAACTCACTCCCGGGTATCTGTTATTCTGTATATAAACCACCCCGAACCTCTCGATTAGATTCCAGTCTGTAACTCACTCCCGGGTATCTGTTATTCAATATGTAAACCACACAGAACACCTCGATTAGACTCCAGTCTGTAACACACTCCCGGGTATCTTTTATACTATATATAAACCACCCTGAAACCCCTCATTTAGATCCCAGTCTGTAACTCACTGCCGGGTATTTTTATTCTATATATATACCAGCCGAACCCCTCGATTACATTCCAGTCTGTAACTCACTGCTGGGTATCTGTTATTCTATATAAAAACCCCCCCAAACCCCTCGATTAGATTCCATTCTGTAAATCATTCCCGGGTATCTATTATTTATATATAAACCAGCCGAACCCCTCGATTAGATTCCAGTCTGCAACTCACTCCCGGGTATCTGTTATTCTATATATAAACCACCCAAACCCCTCGATTAGATTCCAGTCTGTAACTCACTGCTGGGTATCTGTTACTATATGTTTAAATCCCCCGAACCCTTCGATTAGATTCCAGTCTTTAATTCACTCCCGGGTATCGGATATTCTATATATAAATCCCGGAACACCTCGATTAGATTCCAGTCTGTAACTCGTTCCCGGGTATCTGATATTCTATATATAAATCCCGGAACCCCTCATTTAGATTCCAGTCTGTAACTCACTGCCGGGTATTTTTATTCTGTATATAAACCACCCGAACCCCTCGATTAGATTCCAGTCTGTAACTCACTCCCGGGTATCTGTTATTCTATATATAAACCACCCCAAAACCCTCAATTAGATTCCAGCTGGTAACTCAATCCCGGGTATCTGTTATTCTATATATAAAACACGCGAACCCCTCGATTAGATTCCAGTCTGTAACTCACTCCCAGGTATCTGCTTTTCTGTATATAAACCACCCCGAACCCCTCGATTAGATTCCAGACATAACTCACTTCCGGGTATCTGTTATTCTATATATAAACCACCCTGAACCCCTCGATTATATTGCAGTGTGCAACTCACTCCCGGGTATCTGTTATTCTATATATAAACCCCCCGAACCCCTCGATTAGATTCCAGTCTGTAACTCACTCCCGGGTATCTGTTATTCTATATATAAACCACCCCAAACCCCTCAATTAGATTCCAGCCGGTAACTCAATCCCGGGTATCGGTAATTCTATATATAAAACACGCTAACCCCTCGATTAGATTCCAGTCTGTAACTCACTCCCAGGTATCTGCTTTTCTGTATATAAACCACCCCGAACCCCTCGATTAGATTCCAGACATAACTCACTTCCGGGTATCTGTTATTCTATATATAAACCACCCTGAACCCCTCGATTATATTGCAGTGTGCAACTCACTCCCGGGTATCAGTTATTCTATATATAAACCCCCCGAACCCCTCGATTAGATTCCATTCTGTAAATCATTCCCGGGTATCTATTATTTATATATAAACCAGCCGAACCCCTCGATTACATTCCAGTCTGTAACTCACTCCCGGGTATCTGTTATTCTATATATAAACCACCCCGAACCCCTCGATTTGATTCCAGTCTGTAACTCACTCCCGGGTATCTGTTATTCTATATATAAACCACCCCGAACCCCTCGATTTGATTCCAGTCTGTAACTCACTCCCGGGTATCTGTTATTCTATATATAAACCACCCCGAACCCCTCGATTTGATTCCAGCCGGTAACTCAATCCCGGGTATCTGTTATTCTATATATAAACCACCCAAACCCCTCGATTAGATTCCAGTCTGTAACTCACTGCTGGGTATCTGTTACTATATGTTTAAATCCCCCGAACTCTTCGATTCGATTCCAGTCTTTAATTCACTCCCGGGTATCGGTTATTCTATATATAAATCCCGGAACACCTCGATTAGATTCAGTCTGTAACTCGTTCCCGGGTGTCTGATATTCTATATAAAAACCAGCCGAACCCCTCGATTACATTCCAATCTGTAACTCACTCCCGGGTATCTGTTATTCTGTATATAAACCACCCCGAACCTCTCGATTAGATTCCAGTCTGTAACTCACTCCCGGGTATCTGTTATTCAATATGTAAACCACACAGAACACCTCAATTAGACTCCAGTCTGTAACTCACTCCCGGGTATCTTTTATACTATATATAAACCACCCTGAAACCCCTCATTTAGATTCCAGTCTGTAACTCACTGCCGGGTATTTTTATTCTGTATATAAACCACCCGAACCCCTCGATTAGATTCCAGTCTGTAACTCACTCCCGGGTATCTGTTATTCTATATATAAACCACCCCAAACCCCTCAATTAGATTCCAGCTGGTAACTCAATCCCGGGTATCTGTTATTCTATATATAAAACACGCGAACCCCTCGATTAGATTCCAGTCTGTAACTCACTCCCAGGTATCTGCTTTTCTGTATATAAACCACCCCGAACCCCTCGATTAGATTCCAGACATAACTCACTTCCGGGTATCTGTTATTCTATATATAAACCACCCTGAACCCCTCGATTATATTGCAGTGTGCAACTCACTCCCGGGTATCTGTTATTCTATATATAAACCCCCCGAACCCCTCGATTAGATTCCAGTCTGTAACTCACTCCCGGGTATCTGTTATTCTATATATAAACCACCCCAAACCCCTCAATTAGATTCCAGCCGGTAACTCAATCCCGGGTATCGGTTATTCTATATATAAAACACGCGAACCCCTCGATTAGATTCCAGTCTGTAACTCACTCCCAGGTATCTGCTTTTCTGTATATAAACCACCCCGAACCCCTCGATTAGATTCCAGACATAACTCACTTCCGGGTATCTGTTATTCTATATATAAACCACCCTGAACCCCTCGATTATATTGCAGTGTGCAACTCACTCCCGGGTATCAGTTATTCTATATATAAACCCCCCGAACCCCTCGATTAGATTCCATTCTGTAAATCATTCCCGGGTATCTATTATTTATATATAAACCAGCCGAACCCCTCGATTACATTCCAGTCTGTAACTCACTCCCGGGTATCTGTTATTCTATATATAAACCACCCCGAACCCCTCGATTTGATTCCAGTCTGTAACTCACTCCCGGGTATCTGTTATTCTATATATAAACCACCCCGAACCCCTGGATTTGATTCCAGTCTGTAACTCACTCCCGGGTATCTGTTATTCTATATATAAACCACCCCGAACCCCTCGATTAGATTCCAGCCGGTAACTCAATCCCGGGTATCTGTTATTCTATATATAAACCACCCAAACCCCTCGATTAGATTCCAGTCTGTAACTCACTGCTGGGTATCTGTTACTATATGTTTTAATCCCCCGAACTCTTCGATTAGATTCCAGTCTTTAATTCACTCCCGGGTATCGGTTATTCTATATATAAATCCCGGAACACCTCGATTAGATTCAGTCTGTAACTCGTTCCCGGGTGTCTGATATTCTATATAAAAACCAGCCGAACCCCTCGATTACATTACAATCTGTAACTCACTCCCGGGTATCTGTTATTCTGTATATAAACCACCCCGAACCTCTCGATTAGTTTCCAGTCTGTAACTCACTCCCGGGTATCTGTTATTTAATATGTAAACCACACAGAACACCTCGATTAGACTCCAGTCTGTAACACACTCCCGGGTATCTTTTATACTATATATAAACCACCCTGAAACCCCTCATTTAGATTCCAGTCTGTAACTCACTGCCGGGTATTTTTATTCTATATATAAACCACCCGAACCCCTCGATTAGATTCCAGTCTGTAACTCACTGCTGGGTATCTGTTATTCTATATATAAACCCCCCCGAACCCCTC
Organism: Isurus oxyrinchus; assembly: GCA_026770705.1. NCBI lineage: Eukaryota > Metazoa > Chordata > Chondrichthyes > Lamniformes > Lamnidae > Isurus > Isurus oxyrinchus. The sequence continues at coordinate 51,765 of JANJGN010001479.1, forward strand.
GATTAGATTCCATTCTGTAAATCATTCCCGGGTATCTATTATTTATATATGAACCAGCCGAACCCCTCGATTACATTCCAGTCTGTAACTCACTCCCGGGTATCTGTTATTCTATATATAAACCACCCAAACCCCTCGATTAGATTCCAGTCTGTAACTCACTGCTGGGTATCTGTTACTATATGTTTAAATCCCCCGAACCCTTCGATTAGATTCCAGTCTTTAATTCACTCCCGGGTATCGGTTATTCTATATATAAATCCCGGAACACCTCGATTAGATTCCAGTCTGTAACTCGTTCAGGGGTATCTGATATTCTATATATAAACCAGCCGAACCCCTCGATTACATTCCAGTCTGTAACTCACTCCCGGTATCTGTTATTCCGTATATAAACCACCCCGAACCTCTCGATTAGATTCCAGTCTGTAACTCACTCCCGGGTATCTGTTATTCAATATGTAAACCACACAGAACACCTCGATTAGACTCCAGTCTGTAACACACTCCCGGGTATCTTTTATACTATATATAAACCACCCTGAAACCCCTCATTTAGATTCCAGTCTGTAACTCACTGCCGGGTATTTTTATTCTATATATAAACCACCCGAACCCCTCGATTAGATTCCAGTCTGTAACTCACTCCCGGGTATCTGTTATTCTATATATAAACCACCCTGAACCCCTCGATTATATTGCAGTGTGCAACTCACTCCCGGGTATCAGTTATTCTATATATAAACCCCCCGAACCCCTCGATTAGATTCCATTCTGTAAATCATTCCAGGGTATCTATTATTTATAAATAAACCAGCCGAACCCCTCGATTACATTCCAGTCTGTAACTCACTCCCGGGTATCTGTTATTCTATATATAAACCACCCCGAACCCCTCGATTTGATTCCAGTCTGTAACTCACTCCCGGGTATCTGTTATTCTATATATAAACCACCCCGAACCCCTCGATTTGATTCCAGTCTGTAACTCACTCCCGGGCATCTGTTATTCTATATATAAACCACCCCGAACCCCTCGATTAGATTCCAGCCGGTAACTCAATCCCGGGTATCTGTTATTCTATATATAAACCACCCAAACCCCTCGATTAGATTCCAGTCTGTAACTCACTGCTGGGTATCTGTTACTATATGTTTAAATCCCCCGAACCCTTCGATTAGATTCCAGTCTTTAATTCACTCCCGGGTATCGGTTATTCTATATATAAATCCCGGAACACCTCGATTTGATTCCAGTCTGTAACTCGTTCCCGGGTATCTGATATTCTATATATAAACCAGCCGAACCCCTCGATTACATTCCAGTCTGTAACTCACTCCCGGGTATCTGTTATTCTGTATATAAACCACCCCGAACCTCTCGATTAGATTCCAGTCTGTAACTCACTCCCAGGTATCTGCTTTTCTGTATATAAACCACCCCGAACCCCTCGATTAGATTCCAGACATAACTCACTTCCGGGTATCTGTTATTCTATATATAAACCACCCTGAACCCCTCGATTATATTGCAGTGTGCAACTCACTCCCGGGTATCAGTTATTCTATATATAAACCCCCCGAACCCCTCGATTAGATTCCATTCTGTAAATCATTCCCGGGTATCTATTATTTATATATAAACCAGCCGAACCCCTCGATTACATTCCAGTCTGTAACTCACTCCCGGGTATCTGTTATTCTATATATAAACCACCCCGAACCCCTCGATTTGATTCCAGTCTGTAACTCACTCCCGGGTATCTGTTATTCTATATATAAACCACCCCGAACCCCTCGATTTGATTCCAGTCTGTAACTCACTCCCGGGTATCTGTTATTCTATATATAAACCACCCCGAACCCCTCGATTAGATTCCAGCCGGTAACTCAATCCCGGGTATCTGTTATTCTATATATAAACCACCCAAACCCCTCGATTAGATTCCAGTCTGTAACTCACTGCTGGGTATCTGTTACTATATGTTTTAATCCCCCGAACTCTTCGATTAGATTCCAGTCTTTAATTCACTCCCGGGTATCGGTTATTCTATATATAAATCCCGGAACACCTCGATTAGATTCAGTCTGTAACTCGTTCCCGGGTGTCTGATATTCTATATAAAAACCAGCCGAACCCCTCGATTACATTCCAGTCTGTAACTCACTCCCGGGTATCTGTTATTCTGTATATAAACCACCCCGAACCTCTCGATTAGATTCCAGTCTGTAACTCACTCCCGGGTATCTGTTATTCAATATGTAAACCACACAGAACACCTCGATTAGACTCCAGTCTGTAACACACTCCCGGGTATCTTTTATACTATATATAAACCACCCTGAAACCCCTCATTTAGATCCCAGTCTGTAACTCACTGCCGGGTATTTTTATTCTATATATAAACCAGCCGAACCCCTCGATTACATTCCAGTCTGTAACTCACTGCTGGGTATCTGTTATTCTATATAAAAACCCCCCCAAACCCCTCGATTAGATTCCATTCTGTAAATCATTCCCGGGTATCTATTATTTATATATAAACCAGCCGAACCCCTCGATTACATTCCAGTCTGTAACTCACTCCCGGGTATCTGTTATTCTATATATAAACCACCCAAACCCCTCGATTAGATTCCAGTCTGTAACTCACTGCTGGGTATCTGTTACTATATGTTTAAATCCCCCGAACCCTTCGATTAGATTCCAGTCTTTAATTCACTCCCGGGTATCGGATATTCTATATATAAATCCCGGAACACCTCGATTAGATTCCAGTCTGTAACTCGTTCCCGGGTATCTGATATTCTATATATAAACCAGCCGAACCCCTCGATTACATTCCAGTCTGTAACTCACTCCCGGGTATCTGTTATTCTGTATATAAACCACCCCGAACCTCTTGATTAGATTCCAGTCTGTAACTCACTCCCGGGTATCTGTTATTCAATATGTAAACCACACAGAACACCTCAATTAGACTCCAGTCTGTAACTCACTCCCGGTTATCTTTTATACTATATATAAACCACCCTGAAACCCCTCATTTTGATTCCAGTCTGTAAATCACTGCCGGGTATTTTTATTCTGTATATAAACCACCCGAACCCCTCGATTAGATTCCAGTCTGTAACTCACTCCCGGGTATCTGTTATTCTATATATAAACCACCCCAAACTCCTCAATTAGATTCCAGCCGGTAACTCAATCCCGGGTATCTGTTATTCTATATATAAAACACGCGAACCCCTCGATTAGATTCCAGTCTGTAACTCACTCCCAGGTATCTGCTTTTCTGTATATAAACCACCCCGAACCCCTCGATTAGATTCCAGACATAACTCACTTCCGGGTATCTGTTATTCTATATATAAACCACCCTGAACCCCTCGATTATATTGCAGTGTGCAACTCACTCCCGGGTATCTGTTATTCTATATATAAACCCCCCGAACCCCTCGATTAGATTCCAGTCTGTAACTCACTCCCGGGTATCTGTTATTCTATATATAAACCACCCCAAACCCCTCAATTAGATTCCAGCTGGTAACTCAATCCCGGGTATCGGTTATTCTATATATAAAACACGCGAACCCCTCGATTAGATTCCAGTCTGTAACTCACTCCCAGGTATCTGCTTTTCTGTATATAAACCACCCCGAACCCCTCGATTAGATTCCAGACATAACTCACTTCCGGGTATCTGTTATTCTATATATAAACCACCCTGAACCCCTCGATTATATTGCAGTGTGCAACTCACTCCCGGGTATCTGTTATTCTATATATAAACCCCCCGAACCCCTCGATTAGATTCCAGTCTGTAACTCACTCCCGGGTATCTGTTATTCTATATATAAACCACCCCAAACCCCTCAATTAGATTCCAGCCCGTAACTCAATCCCGGGTATCGGTTATTCTATATATAAAACACGCGAACCCCTCGATTAGATTCCAGTCTGTAACTCACTCCCAGGTATCTGCTTTTCTGTATATAAACCACCCCGAACCCCTCGATTAGATTCCAGACATAACTCACTTCCGGGTATCTGTTATTCTATATATAAACCACCCTGAACCCCTCGATTATATTGCAGTGTGCAACTCACTCCCGGGTATCAGTTATTCTATATGTAAACCCCCCGAACCCCTCGATTAGATTCCATTCTGTAAATCATTCCCGGGTATCTATTATTTATATATAAACCAGCCGAACCCCTCGATTACATTCCAGTCTGTAACTCACTCCCGGGTATCTGTTATTCTATATATAAACCACCCCGAACCCCTCGATTTGATTCCAGTCTGTAACTCACTCCCGGGTATCTGTTATTCTATATATAAACCACCCCGAACCCCTCGATTTGATTCCAGTCTGTAACTCACTCCTGGGTATCTGTTATTCTATATATAAACCACCCCGAACCCCTCAATTAGATTCCAGCCGGTAACTCAATCCCGGGTATCTGTTATTCTATATATAAACCACCCAAACCCCTCGATTAGATTCCAGTCTGTAACTCACTGCTGGGTATCTGTTACTATATGTTTAAATCCCCCGAACTCTTCGATTAGATTCCAGTCTTTAATTCACTCCCGGGTATCGGTTATTCTATATATAAATCCCGGAACACCTCGATTAGATTCAGTCTGTAACTCGTTCCCGGGTGTCTGATATTCTATATAAAAACCAGCCGAACCCCTCGATTACATTCCAATCTGTAACTCACTCCCGGGTATCTGTTATTCTGTATATAAACCACCCCGAACCTCTCGATTAGTTTCCAGTCTGTAACTCACTCCCGGGTATCTGTTATTCAATATGTAAACCACACAGAACACCTCGATTAGACTCCAGTCTGTAACACACTCCCGGGTATCTTTTATACTATATATAAACCACCCTGAAACCCCTCATTTAGATTCCAGTCTGTAACTCACTGCCGGGTATTATTATTCTATATATAAACCACCCGAACCCCTCGATTAGATTCCAGTCTGTAACTCACTGCTGGGTATCTGTTATTCTATATATAAACCCCCCCGAACCCCTCGATTAGAATCCATTCTGTAAATCATTCCCGGGTATCTATTATTTATATATGAACCAGCCGAACCCCTCGATTACATTCCAGTCTGTAACTCACTCCCGGGTATCTGTTATTCTATATATAAACCACCCAAACCCCTCGATTAGATTCCAGTCTGTAACTCACTGCTGGGTATCTGTTACTATATGTTTAAATCCCCCGAACCCTTCGATTAGATTCCAGTCTTTAATTCACTCCCGGGTATCGGTTATTCTATATATAAATCCCGGAACACCTCGATTAGATTCCAGTCTGTAACTCGTTCAGGGGTATCTGATATTCTATATATAAACCAGCCGAACCCCTCGATTACATTCCAGTCTGTAACTCACTCCCGGTATCTGTTATTCTGTATATAAACCACCCCGAACCTCTCGATTGGATTCCAGTCTGTAACTCACTCCCGGGTATCTGTTATTCAATATGTAAACCACACAGAACACCTCGATTAGACTCCAGTCTGTAACACACTCCCGGGTATCTTTTATACTATATATAAACCACCCTGAAACCCCTCATTTAGATTCCAGTCTGTAACTCACTGCCGGGTATTTTTATTCTATATATAAACCACCCGAACCCCTCGATTAGATTCCAGTCTGTAACTCACTCCCGGGTATCTGTTATTCTATATATAAACCACCCCGAACCCCTCGATTAGATTCCAGACATAACTCACTTCCGGGTATCTGTTATTCTATATATAAACCACCCTGAACCCCTCGATTATATTGCAGTGTGCAACTCACTCCCGGGTATCAGTTATTCTATATATAAACCCCCCGAACCCCTCGATTAGATTCCATTCTGTAAATCATTCCCGGGTATCTATTATTTATAAATAAACCAGCCGAACCCCTCGATTACATTCCAGTCTGTAACTCACTCCCGGGTATCTGTTATTCTATATATAAACCACCCCGAACCCCTCGATTTGATTCCAGTCTGTAACTCACTCCCGGGTATCTGTTATTCTATATATAAACCACCCCGAACCCCTCGATTTGATTCCAGTCTGTAACTCACTCCCGGGCATCTGTTATTCTATATATAAACCACCCCGAACCCCTCGATTAGATTCCAGCCGGTAACTCAATCCCGGGTATCTGTTATTCTATATATAAACCACCCAAACCCCTCGATTAGATTCCAGTCTGTAACTCACTGCTGGGTATCTGTTACTATATGTTTAAATCCCCCGAACCCTTCGATTAGATTCCAGTCTTTAATTCACTCCCGGGTATCGGTTATTCTATATATAAATCCCGGAACACCTCGATTAGATTCCAGTCTGTAACTCGTTCCCGGGTATCTGATATTCTATATATAAACCAGCCGAACCCCTCGATTACATTCCAGTCTGTAACTCACTCCCGGGTATCTGTTATTCTGTATATAAACCACCCCGAACCTCTCGATTAGATTCCAGTCTGTAACTCACTCCCGGGTATCTGTTATTCAATATGTAAACCACACAGAACACCTCGATTAGACTCCAGTCTGTAACACACTCCCGGGTATCTTTTATACTATATATAAACCACCCTGAAACCCCTCATTTAGATCCCAGTCTGTAACTCACTGCCGGGTATTTTTATTCTATATATAAACCAGCCGAACCCCTCGATTACATTGCAGTCTGTAACTCACTGCTGGGTATCTGTTATTCTATATAAAAACCCCCCCAAACCCCTCGATTAGATTCCATTCTGTAAATCATTCCCGGGTATCTATTATTTATATATAAACCAGCCGAACCCCTCGATTAGATTCCAGTCTGCAACTCACTCCCGGGTATCTGTTATTCTATATATAAACCACCCAAACCCCTCGATTAGATTCCAGTCTGTAACTCACTGCTGGGTATCTGTTACTATATGTTTAAATCCCCCGAACCCTTCGATTAGATTCCAGTCTTTAATTCACTCCCGGGTATCGGATATTCTATATATAAATCCCGGAACACCTCGATTAGATTCCAGTCTGTAACTCGTTCCCGGGTATCTGATATTCTATATATAAATCCCGGAACCCCTCATTTAGATTCCAGTCTGTAACTCACTGCCGGGTATTTTTATTCTGTATATAAACCACCCGAACCCCTCGATTATATTCCAGTCTGTAACTCACTCCCGGGTATCTGTTATTCTATATATAAACCACTCCAAAACCCTCAATTAGATTCCAGCTGGTAACTCAATCCCGGGTATCTGTTATTCTATATATAAAACACGCGAACCCCTCGATTAGATTCCAGTCTGTAACTCACTCCCAGGTATCTGCTTTTCTGTATATAAACCACCCCGAACCCCTCGATTAGATTCCAGACATAACTCACTTCCGCGTATCTGTTATTCTATATATAAACCACCCTGAACCCCTCGATTATATTGCAGTGTGCAACTCACTCCCGGGTATCTGTTATTCTATATATAAACCCCCCGAACCCCTCGATTAGATTCCAGTCTGTAACTCACTCCCGGGTATCTGTTATTCTATATATAAACCACCCCAAACCCCTCAATTAGATTCCAGCCGGTAACTCAATCCCGGGTATCGGTAATTCTATATATAAACCACCCAAACCCCTCGATTAGATTCCAGTCTGTAACTCACTGCTGGGTATCTGTTACTATATGTTTAAATCCCCCGAACTCTTCGATTCGATTCCAGTCTTTAATTCACTCCCGGGTATCGGTTATTCTATATTTAAATCCCGGAACACCTCGATTAGATTCAGTCTGTAACTCGTTCCCGGGTGTCTGATATTCTATATAAAAACCAGCCGAACCCCTCGATTACATTCCAATCTGTAACTCTCTCCCGGGTATCTGTTATTCTGTATATAAACCACCCCGAACCCCTCGATTAGATTCCAGACATAACTCACTTCCGCGTATCTGTTATTCTATATATAAACCACCCTGAACCCCTCGATTATATTGCAGTGTGCAACTCACTCCCGGGTATCTGTTATTCTATATATAAACCCCCCGAACCCCTCGATTAGATTCCAGTCTGTAACTCACTCCCGGGTATCTGTTATTCTATATATAAACCACCCCAAACCCCTCAATTAGATTCCAGCCGGTAACTCAATCCCGGGTATCGGTAATTCTATATATAAAACACGCTAACCCCTCGATTAGATTCCAGTCTGTAACTCACTCCCAGGTATCTGCTTTTCTGTATATAAACCACCCCGAACCCCTCGATTAGATTCCAGACATAACTCACTTCCGGGTATCTGTTATTCTATATATAAACCACCCTGAACCCCTCGATTATATTGCAGTGTGCAACTCACTCCCGGGTATCAGTTATTCTATATATAAACCCCCCGAACCCCTCGATTAGATTCCATTCTGTAAATCATTCCCGGGTATCTATTATTTATATATAAACCAGCCGAACCCCTCGATTACATTCCAGTCTGTAACTCACTCCCGGGTATCTGTTATTCTATATATAAACCACCCCGAACCCCTCGATTTGATTCCAGTCTGTAACTCACTCCCGGGTATCTGTTATTCTATATATAAACCACCCCGAACCCCTCGATTTGATTCCAGTCTGTAACTCACTCCCGGGTATCTGTTATTCTATATATAAACCACCCCGAACCCCTCGATTAGATTCCAGCCGGTAACTCAATCCCGGGTATCTGTTATTCTATATATAAACCACCCAAACCCCTCGATTAGATTCCAGTCTGTAACTCACTGCTGGGTATCTGTTACTATATGTTTTAATCCCCCGAACTCTTCGATTAGATTCCAGTCTTTAATTCACTCCCGGGTATCGGTTATTCTATATATAAATCCCGGAACACCTCGATTAGATTCAGTCTGTAACTCGTTCCCGGGTGTCTGATATTCTATATAAAAACCAGCCGAACCCCTCGATTACATTCCAGTCTGTAACTCACTCCCGGGTATCTGTTATTCTGTATATAAACCACCCCGAACCTCTCGATTAGATTCCAGTCTGTAACTCACTCCCGGGTATCTGTTATTCAATATGTAAACCACACAGAACACCTCGATTAGACTCCAGTCTGTAACACACTCCCGGGTATCTTTTATACTATATATAAACCACCCTGAAACCCCTCATTTAGATCCCAGTCTGTAACTCACTGCCGGGTATTTTTATTCTATATATAAACCAGCCGAACCCCTCGATTACATTCCAGTCTGTAACTCACTGCTGGGTATCTGTTATTCTATATAAAAACCCCCCCAAACCCCTCGATTAGATTCCATTCTGTAAATCATTCCCGGGTATCTATTATTTATATATAAACCAGCCGAACCCCTCGATTACATTCCAGTCTGTAACTCACTCCCGGGTATCTGTTATTCTATATATAAACCACCCAAACCCCTCGATTAGATTCCAGTCTGTAACTCACTGCTGGGTATCTGTTACTATATGTTTAAATCCCCCGAACCCTTCGATTAGATTCCAGTCTTTAATTCACTCCCGGGTATCGGATATTCTATATATAAATCCCGGAACACCTCGATTAGATTCCAGTCTGTAACTCGTTCCCGGGTATCTGATATTCTATATATAAACCAGCCGAACCCCTCGATTACATTCCAGTCTGTAACTCACTCCCGGGTATCTGTTATTCTGTATATAAACCACCCCGAACCTCTTGATTAGATTCCAGTCTGTAACTCACTCCCGGGTATCTGTTATTCAATATGTAAACCACACAGAACACCTCAATTAGACTCCAGTCTGTAACTCACTCCCGGTTATCTTTTATACTATATATAAACCACCCTGAAACCCCTCATTTTGATTCCAGTCTGTAAATCACTGCCGGGTATTTTTATTCTGTATATAAACCACCCGAACCCCTCGATTAGATTCCAGTCTGTAACTCACTCCCGGGTATCTGTTATTCTATATATAAACCACCCCAAACTCCTCAATTAGATTCCAGCCGGTAACTCAATCCCGGGTATCTGTTATTCTATATATAAAACACGCGAACCCCTCGATTAGATTCCAGTCTGTAACTCACTCCCAGGTATCTGCTTTTCTGTATATAAACCACCCCGAACCCCTCGATTAGATTCCAGACATAACTCACTTCCGGGTATCTGTTATTCTATATATAAACCACCCTGAACCCCTCGATTATATTGCAGTGTGCAACTCACTCCCGGGTATCTGTTATTCTATATATAAACCCCCCGAACCCCTCGATTAGATTCCAGTCTGTAACTCACTCCCGGGTATCTGTTATTCTATATATAAACCACCCCAAACCCCTCAATTAGATTCCAGCTGGTAACTCAATCCCGGGTATCTGTTATTCTATATATAAAACACGCGAACCCCTCGATTAGATTCCAGTCTGTAACTCACTCCCAGGTATCTGCTTTTCTGTATATAAACCACCCCGAACCCCTCGATTAGATTCCAGACATAACTCACTTCCGGGTATCTGTTATTCTATATATAAACCACCCTGAACCCCTCGATTATATTGCAGTGTGCAACTCACTCCCGGGTATCTGTTATTCTATATATAAACCCCCTGAACCCCTCGATTAGATTCCAGTCTGTAACTCACTCCCGGGTATCTGTTATTCTATATATAAACCACCCCAAACCCCTCAATTAGATTCCAGCCCGTAACTCAATCCCGGGTATCGGTTATTCTATATATAAAACACGCGAACCCCTCGATTAGATTCCAGTCTGTAACTCACTCCCAGGTATCTGCTTTTCTGTATATAAACCACCCCGAACCCCTCGATTAGATTCCAGACATAACTCACTTCCGGGTATCTGTTATTCTATATATAAACCACCCTGAACCCCTCGATTATATTGCAGTGTGCAACTCACTCCCGGGTATCAGTTATTCTATATGTAAACCCCCCGAACCCCTCGATTAGATTCCATTCTGTAAATCATTCCCGGGTATCTATTATTTATATATAAACCAGCCGAACCCCTCGATTACATTCCAGTCTGTAACTCACTCCCGGGTATCTGTTATTCTATATATAAACCACCCCGAACCCCTCGATTTGATTCCAGTCTGTAACTCACTCCCGGGTATCTGTTATTCTATATATAAACCACCCCGAACCCCTCGATTTGATTCCAGTCTGTAACTCACTCCTGGGTATCTGTTATTCTATATATAAACCACCCCGAACCCCTCAATTAGATTCCAGCCGGTAACTCAATCCCGGGTATCTGTTATTCTATATATAAACCACCCAAACCCCTCGATTAGATTCCAGTCTGTAACTCACTGCTGGGTATCTGTTACTATATGTTTAAATCCCCCGAACTCTTCGATTAGATTCCAGTCTTTAATTCACTCCCGGGTATCGGTTATTCTATATATAAATCCCGGAACACCTCGATTAGATTCAGTCTGTAACTCGTTCCCGGGTGTCTGATATTCTATATAAAAACCAGCCGAACCCCTCGATTACATTCCAATCTGTAACTCACTCCCGGGTATCTGTTATTCTGTATATAAACCACCCCGAACCTCTCGATTAGTTTCCAGTCTGTAACTCACTCCCGGGTATCTGTTATTCAATATGTAAACCACACAGAACACCTCGATTAGACTCCAGTCTGTAACACACTCCCGGGTATCTTTTATACTATATATAAACCACCCTGAAACCCCTCATTTAGATTCCAGTCTGTAACTCACTGCCGGGTATTATTATTCTATATATAAACCACCCGAACCCCTCGATTAGATTCCAGTCTGTAACTCACTGCTGGGTATCTGTTATTCTATATATAAACCCCCCCGAACCCCTCGATTAGAATCCATTCTGTAAATCATTCCCGGGTATCTATTATTTATATATGAACCAGCCGAACCCCTCGATTACATTCCAGTCTGTAACTCACTCCCGGGTATCTGTTATTCTATATATAAACCACCCAAACCCCTCGATTAGATTCCAGTCTGTAACTCACTGCTGGGTATCTGTTACTATATGTTTAAATCCCCCGAACCCTTCGATTAGATTCCAGTCTTTAATTCACTCCCGGGTATCGGTTATTCTATATATAAATCCCGGAACACCTCGATTAGATTCCAGTCTGTAACTCGTTCAGGGGTATCTGATATTCTATATATAAACCAGCCGAACCCCTCGATTACATTCCAGTCTGTAACTCACTCCCGGTATCTGTTATTCTGTATATAAACCACCCCGAACCTCTCGATTGGATTCCAGTCTGTAACTCACTCCCGGGTATCTGTTATTCAATATGTAAACCACACAGAACACCTCGATTAGACTCCAGTCTGTAACACACTCCCGGGTATCTTTTATACTATATATAAACCACCCTGAAACCCCTCATTTAGATTCCAGTCTGTAACTCACTGCCGGGTATTTTTATTCTATATATAAACCACCCGAACCCCTCGATTAGATTCCAGTCTGTAACTCACTCCCGGGTATCTGTTATTCTATATATAAACCACCCCGAACCCCTCGATTAGATTCCAGACATAACTCACTTCCGGGTATCTGTTATTCTATATATAAACCACCCTGAACCCCTCGATTATATTGCAGTGTGCAACTCACTCCCGGGTATCAGTTATTCTATATATAAACCCCCCGAACCCCTCGATTAGATTCCATTCTGTAAATCATTCCCGGGTATCTATTATTTATAAATAAACCAGCCGAACCCCTCGATTACATTCCAGTCTGTAACTCACTCCCGGGTATCTGTTATTCTATATATAAACCACCCCGAACCCCTCGATTTGATTCCAGTCTGTAACTCACTCCCGGGTATCTGTTATTCTATATATAAACCACCCCGAACCCCTCGATTTGATTCCAGTCTGTAACTCACTCCCGGGCATCTGTTATTCTATATATAAACCACCCCGAACCCCTCGATTAGATTCCAGCCGGTAACTCAATCCCGGGTATCTGTTATTCTATATATAAACCACCCAAACCCCTCGATTAGATTCCAGTCTGTAACTCACTGCTGGGTATCTGTTACTATATGTTTAAATCCCCCGAACCCTTCGATTAGATTCCAGTCTTTAATTCACTCCCGGGTATCGGTTATTCTATATATAAATCCCGGAACACCTCGATTAGATTCCAGTCTGTAACTCGTTCCCGGGTATCTGATATTCTATATATAAACCAGCCGAACCCCTCGATTACATTCCAGTCTGTAACTCACTCCCGGGTATCTGTTATTCTGTATATAAACCACCCCGAACCTCTCGATTAGATTCCAGTCTGTAACTCACTCCCGGGTATCTGTTATTCAATATGTAAACCACACAGAACACCTCGATTAGACTCCAGTCTGTAACACACTCCCGGGTATCTTTTATACTATATATAAACCACCCTGAAACCCCTCATTTAGATCCCAGTCTGTTACTCACTGCCGGGTATTTTTATTCTATATATAAACCAGCCGAACCCCTCGATTACATTGCAGTCTGTAACTCACTGCTGGGTATCTGTTATTCTATATAAAAACCCCCCCAAACCCCTCGATTAGATTCCATTCTGTAAATCATTCCCGGGTATCTATTATTTATATATAAACCAGCCGAACCCCTCGATTAGATTCCAGTCTGCAACTCACTCCCGGGTATCTGTTATTCTATATATAAACCACCCAAACCCCTCGATTAGATTCCAGTCTGTAACTCACTGCTGGGTATCTGTTACTATATGTTTAAATCCCCCGAACCCTTCGATTAGATTCCAGTCTTTAATTCACTCCCGGGTATCGGATATTCTATATATAAATCCCGGAACACCTCGATTAGATTCCAGTCTGTAACTCGTTCCCGGGTATCTGATATTCTATATATAAATCCCGGAACCCCTCATTTAGATTCCAGTCTGTAACTCACTGCCGGGTATTTTTATTCTGTATATAAACCACCCGAACCCCTCGATTATATTCCAGTCTGTAACTCACTCCCGGGTATCTGTTATTCTATATATAAACCACTCCAAAACCCTCAATTAGATTCCAGCTGGTAACTCAATCCCGGGTATCTGTTATTCTATATATAAAACACGCGAACCCCTCGATTAGATTCCAGTCTGTAACTCACTCCCAGGTATCTGCTTTTCTGTATATAAACCACCCCGAACCCCTCGATTAGATTCCAGACATAACTCACTTCCGCGTATCTGTTATTCTATATATAAACCACCCTGAACCCCTCGATTATATTGCAGTGTGCAACTCACTCCCGGGTATCTGTTATTCTATATATAAACCCCCCGAACCCCTCGATTAGATTCCAGTCTGTAACTCACTCCCGGGTATCTGTTATTCTATATATAAACCACCCCAAACCCCTCAATTAGATTCCAGCCGGTAACTCAATCCCGGGTATCGGTAATTCTATATATAAACCACCCAAACCCCTCGATTAGATTCCAGTCTGTAACTCACTGCTGGGTATCTGTTACTATATGTTTAAATCCCCCGAACTCTTCGATTCGATTCCAGTCTTTAATTCACTCCCGGGTATCGGTTATTCTATATTTAAATCCCGGAACACCTCGATTAGATTCAGTCTGTAACTCGTTCCCGGGTGTCTGATATTCTATATAAAAACCAGCCGAACCCCTCGATTACATTCCAATCTGTAACTCTCTCCCGGGTATCTGTTATTCTGTATATAAACCACCCCGAACCCCTCGATTAGATTCCAGACATAACTCACTTCCGCGTATCTGTTATTCTATATATAAACCACCCTGAACCCCTCGATTATATTGCAGTGTGCAACTCACTCCCGGGTATCTGTTATTCTATATATAAACCCCCCGAACCCCTCGATTAGATTCCAGTCTGTAACTCACTCCCGGGTATCTGTTATTCTATATATAAACCACCCCAAACCCCTCAATTAGATTCCAGCCGGTAACTCAATCCCGGGTATCGGTAATTCTATATATAAAACACGCTAACCCCTCGATTAGATTCCAGTCTGTAACTCACTCCCAGGTATCTGCTTTTCTGTATATAAACCACCCCGAACCCCTCGATTAGATTCCAGACATAACTCACTTCCGGGTATCTGTTATTCTATATATAAACCACCCTGAACCCCTCGATTATATTGCAGTGTGCAACTCACTCCCGGGTATCAGTTATTCTATATATAAACCCCCCGAACCCCTCGATTAGATTCCATTCTGTAAATCATTCCCGGGTATCTATTATTTATATATAAACCAGCCGAACCCCTCGATTACATTCCAGTCTGTAACTCACTCCCGGGTATCTGTTATTCTATATATAAACCACCCCGAACCCCTCGATTTGATTCCAGTCTGTAACTCACTCCCGGGTATCTGTTATTCTATATATAAACCACCCCGAACCCCTCGATTTGATTCCAGTCTGTAACTCACTCCCGGGTATCTGTTATTCTATATATAAACCACCCCGAACCCCTCGATTTGATTCCAGCCGGTAACTCAATCCCGGGTATCTGTTATTCTATATATAAACCACCCAAACCCCTCGATTAGATTCCAGTCTGTAACTCACTGCTGGGTATCTGTTACTATATGTTTAAATCCCCCGAACTCTTCGATTCGATTCCAGTCTTTAATTCACTCCCGGGTATCGGTTATTCTATATATAAATCCCGGAACACCTCGATTAGATTCAGTCTGTAACTCGTTCCCGGGTGTCTGATATTCTATATAAAAACCAGCCGAACCCCTCGATTACATTCCAATCTGTAACTCACTCCCGGGTATCTGTTATTCTGTATATAAACCACCCCGAACCTCTCGATTAGATTCCAGTCTGTAACTCACTCCCGGGTATCTGTTATTCAATATGTAAACCACACAGAACACCTCAATTAGACTCCAGTCTGTAACTCACTCCCGGGTATCTTTTATACTATATATAAACCACCCTGAAACCCCTCATTTAGATTCCAGTCTGTAACTCACTGCCGGGTATTTTTATTCTGTATATAAACCACCCGAACCCCTCGATTAGATTCCAGTCTGTAACTCACTCCCGGGTATCTGTTATTCTATATATAAACCACCCCAAACCCCTCAATTAGATTCCAGCTGGTAACTCAATCCCGGGTATCTGTTATTCTATATATAAAACACGCGAACCCCTCGATTAGATTCCAGTCTGTAACTCACTCCCAGGTATCTGCTTTTCTGTATATAAACCACCCCGAACCCCTCGATTAGATTCCAGACATAACTCACTTCCGGGTATCTGTTATTCTATATATAAACCACCCTGAACCCCTCGATTATATTGCAGTGTGCAACTCACTCCCGGGTATCTGTTATTCTATATATAAACCCCCCGAACCCCTCGATTAGATTCCAGTCTGTAACTCACTCCCGGGTATCTGTTATTCTATATATAAACCACCCCAAACCCCTCAATTAGATTCCAGCCGGTAACTCAATCCCGGGTATCGGTTATTCTATATATAAAACACGCGAACCCCTCGATTAGATTCCAGTCTGTAACTCACTCCCAGGTATCTGCTTTTCTGTATATAAACCACCCCGAACCCCTCGATTAGATTCCAGACATAACTCACTTCCGGGTATCTGTTATTCTATATATAAACCACCCTGAACCCCTCGATTATATTGCAGTGTGCAACTCACTCCCGGGTATCAGTTATTCTATATATAAACCCCCCGAACCCCTCGATTAGATTCCATTCTGTAAATCATTCCCGGGTATCTATTATTTATATATAAACCAGCCGAACCCCTCGATTACATTCCAGTCTGTAACTCACTCCCGGGTATCTGTTATTCTATATATAAACCACCCCGAACCCCTCGATTTGATTCCAGTCTGTAACTCACTCCCGGGTATCTGTTATTCTATATATAAACCACCCCGAACCCCTGGATTTGATTCCAGTCTGTAACTCACTCCCGGGTATCTGTTATTCTATATATAAACCACCCCGAACCCCTCGATTAGATTCCAGCCGGTAACTCAATCCCGGGTATCTGTTATTCTATATATAAACCACCCAAACCCCTCGATTAGATTCCAGTCTGTAACTCACTGCTGGGTATCTGTTACTATATGTTTTAATCCCCCGAACTCTTCGATTAGATTCCAGTCTTTAATTCACTCCGGGGTATCGGTTATTCTATATATAAATCCCGGAACACCTCGATTAGATTCAGTCTGTAACTCGTTCCCGGGTGTCTGATATTCTATATAAAAACCAGCCGAACCCCTCGATTACATTACAATCTGTAACTCACTCCCGGGTATCTGTTATTCTGTATATAAACCACCCCGAACCTCTCGATTAGTTTCCAGTCTGTAACTCACTCCCGGGTATCTGTTATTTAATATGTAAACCACACAGAACACCTCGATTAGACTCCAGTCTGTAACACACTCCCGGGTATCTTTTATACTATATATAAACCACCCTGAAACCCCTCATTTAGATTCCAGTCTGTAACTCACTGCCGGGTATTTTTATTCTATATATAAACCACCCGAACCCCTCGATTAGATTCCAGTCTGTAACTCACTGCTGGGTATCTGTTATTCTATATATAAACCCCCCCGAACCCCTCGATTAGATTCCATTCTGTAAATCATTCCCGGGTATCTATTATTTATATATGAACCAGCCGAACCCCTCGATTACATTCCAGTCTGTAACTCACTCCCGGGTATCTGTTATTCTATATATAAACCACCCAAACCCCTCGATTAGATTCCAGTCTGTAACTCACTGCTGGGTATCTGTTACTATATGTTTAAATCCCCCGAACCCTTCGATTAGATTCCAGTCTTTAATTCACTCCCGGGTATCGGTTATTCTATATATAAATCCCGGAACACCTCGATTAGATTCCAGTCTGTAACTCGTTCAGGGGTATCTGATATTCTATATATAAACCAGCCGAACCCCTCGATTACATTCCAGTCTGTAACTCACTCCCGGTATCTGTTATTCCGTATATAAACCACCCCGAACCTCTCGATTAGATTCCAGTCTGTAACTCACTCCCGGGTATCTGTTATTCAATATGTAAACCACACAGAACACCTCGATTAGACTCCAGTCTGTAACACACTCCCGGGTATCTTTTATACTATATATAAACCACCCTGAAACCCCTCATTTAGATTCCAGTCTGTAACTCACTGCCGGGTATTTTTATTCTATATATAAACCACCCGAACCCCTCGATTAGATTCCAGTCTGTAACTCACTCCCGGGTATCTGTTATTCTATATATAAACCACCCTGAACCCCTCGATTATATTGCAGTGTGCAACTCACTCCCGGGTATCAGTTATTCTATATATAAACCCCCCGAACCCCTCGATTAGATTCCATTCTGTAAATCATTCCAGGGTATCTATTATTTATAAATAAACCAGCCGAACCCCTCGATTACATTCCAGTCTGTAACTCACTCCCGGGTATCTGTTATTCTATATATAAACCACCCCGAACCCCTCGATTTGATTCCAGTCTGTAACTCACTCCCGGGTATCTGTTATTCTATATATAAACCACCCCGAACCCCTCGATTTGATTCCAGTCTGTAACTCACTCCCGGGCATCTGTTATTCTATATATAAACCACCCCGAACCCCTCGATTAGATTCCAGCCGGTAACTCAATCCCGGGTATCTGTTATTCTATATATAAACCACCCAAACCCCTCGATTAGATTCCAGTCTGTAACTCACTGCTGGGTATCTGTTACTATATGTTTAAATCCCCCGAACCCTTCGATTAGATTCCAGTCTTTAATTCACTCCCGGGTATCGGTTATTCTATATATAAATCCCGGAACACCTCGATTTGATTCCAGTCTGTAACTCGTTCCCGGGTATCTGATATTCTATATATAAACCAGCCGAACCCCTCGATTACATTCCAGTCTGTAACTCACTCCCGGGTATCTGTTATTCTGTATATAAACCACCCCGAACCTCTCGATTAGATTCCAGTCTGTAACTCACTCCCAGGTATCTGCTTTTCTGTATATAAACCACCCCGAACCCCTCGATTAGATTCCAGACATAACTCACTTCCGGGTATCTGTTATTCTATATATAAACCACCCTGAACCCCTCGATTATATTGCAGTGTGCAACTCACTCCCGGGTATCAGTTATTCTATATATAAACCCCCCGAACCCCTCGATTAGATTCCATTCTGTAAATCATTCCCGGGTATCTATTATTTATATATAAACCAGCCGAACCCCTCGATTACATTCCAGTCTGTAACTCACTCCCGGGTATCTGTTATTCTATATATAAACCACCCCGAACCCCTCGATTTGATTCCAGTCTGTAACTCACTCCCGGGTATCTGTTATTCTATATATAAACCACCCCGAACCCCTCGATTTGATTCCAGTCTGTAACTCACTCCCGGGTATCTGTTATTCTATATATAAACCACCCCGAACCCCTCGATTAGATTCCAGCCGGTAACTCAATCCCGGGTATCTGTTATTCTATATATAAACCACCCAAACCCCTCGATTAGATTCCAGTCTGTAACTCACTGCTGGGTATCTGTTACTATATGTTTTAATCCCCCGAACTCTTCGATTAGATTCCAGTCTTTAATTCACTCCCGGGTATCGGTTATTCTATATATAAATCCCGGAACACCTCGATTAGATTCAGTCTGTAACTCGTTCCCGGGTGTCTGATATTCTATATAAAAACCAGCCGAACCCCTCGATTACATTCCAGTCTGTAACTCACTCCCGGGTATCTGTTATTCTGTATATAAACCACCCCGAACCTCTCGATTAGATTCCAGTCTGTAACTCACTCCCGGGTATCTGTTATTCAATATGTAAACCACACAGAACACCTCGATTAGACTCCAGTCTGTAACACACTCCCGGGTATCTTTTATACTATATATAAACCACCCTGAAACCCCTCATTTAGATCCCAGTCTGTAACTCACTGCCGGGTATTTTTATTCTATATATAAACCAGCCGAACCCCTCGATTACATTCCAGTCTGTAACTCACTGCTGGGTATCTGTTATTCTATATAAAAACCCCCCCAAACCCCTCGATTAGATTCCATTCTGTAAATCATTCCCGGGTATCTATTATTTATATATAAACCAGCCGAACCCCTCGATTACATTCCAGTCTGTAACTCACTCCCGGGTATCTGTTATTCTATATATAAACCACCCAAACCCCTCGATTAGATTCCAGTCTGTAACTCACTGCTGGGTATCTGTTACTATATGTTTAAATCCCCCGAACCCTTCGATTAGATTCCAGTCTTTAATTCACTCCCGGGTATCGGATATTCTATATATAAATCCCGGAACACCTCGATTAGATTCCAGTCTGTAACTCGTTCCCGGGTATCTGATATTCTATATATAAACCAGCCGAACCCCTCGATTACATTCCAGTCTGTAACTCACTCCCGGGTATCTGTTATTCTGTATATAAACCACCCCGAACCTCTTGATTAGATTCCAGTCTGTAACTCACTCCCGGGTATCTGTTATTCAATATGTAAACCACACAGAACACCTCAATTAGACTCCAGTCTGTAACTCACTCCCGGTTATCTTTTATACTATATATAAACCACCCTGAAACCCCTCATTTTGATTCCAGTCTGTAAATCACTGCCGGGTATTTTTATTCTGTATATAAACCACCCGAACCCCTCGATTAGATTCCAGTCTGTAACTCACTCCCGGGTATCTGTTATTCTATATATAAACCACCCCAAACTCCTCAATTAGATTCCAGCCGGTAACTCAATCCCGGGTATCTGTTATTCTATATATAAAACACGCGAACCCCTCGATTAGATTCCAGTCTGTAACTCACTCCCAGGTATCTGCTTTTCTGTATATAAACCACCCCGAACCCCTCGATTAGATTCCAGACATAACTCACTTCCGGGTATCTGTTATTCTATATATAAACCACCCTGAACCCCTCGATTATATTGCAGTGTGCAACTCACTCCCGGGTATCTGTTATTCTATATATAAACCCCCCGAACCCCTCGATTAGATTCCAGTCTGTAACTCACTCCCGGGTATCTGTTATTCTATATATAAACCACCCCAAACCCCTCAATTAGATTCCAGCTGGTAACTCAATCCCGGGTATCTGTTATTCTATATATAAAACACGCGAACCCCTCGATTAGATTCCAGTCTGTAACTCACTCCCAGGTATCTGCTTTTCTGTATATAAACCACCCCGAACCCCTCGATTAGATTCCAGACATAACTCACTTCCGGGTATCTGTTATTCTATATATAAACCACCCTGAACCCCTCGATTATATTGCAGTGTGCAACTCACTCCCGGGTATCTGTTATTCTATATATAAACCCCCCGAACCCCTCGATTAGATTCCAGTCTGTAACTCACTCCCGGGTATCTGTTATTCTATATATAAACCACCCCAAACCCCTCAATTAGATTCCAGCCCGTAACTCAATCCCGGGTATCGGTTATTCTATATAT
Source organism: Isurus oxyrinchus (assembly GCA_026770705.1). Classification (NCBI taxonomy): domain Eukaryota; kingdom Metazoa; phylum Chordata; class Chondrichthyes; order Lamniformes; family Lamnidae; genus Isurus; species Isurus oxyrinchus. Next base: position 73,415 of record JANJGN010001479.1, read on the forward strand.
AAAACACGCGAACCCCTCGATTAGATTCCAGTCTGTAACTCACTCCCAGGTATCTGCTTTTCTGTATATAAACCACCCCGAACCCCTCGATTAGATTCCAGACATAACTCACTTCCGGGTATCTGTTATTCTATATATAAACCACCCTGAACCCCTCGATTATATTGCAGTGTGCAACTCACTCCCGGGTATCAGTTATTCTATATGTAAACCCCCCGAACCCCTCGATTAGATTCCATTCTGTAAATCATTCCCGGGTATCTATTATTTATATATAAACCAGCCGAACCCCTCGATTACATTCCAGTCTGTAACTCACTCCCGGGTATCTGTTATTCTATATATAAACCACCCCGAACCCCTCGATTTGATTCCAGTCTGTAACTCACTCCCGGGTATCTGTTATTCTATATATAAACCACCCCGAACCCCTCGATTTGATTCCAGTCTGTAACTCACTCCCGGGTATCTGTTATTCTATATATAAACCACCCCGAACCCCTCAATTAGATTCCAGCCGGTAACTCAATCCCGGGTATCTGTTATTCTATATATAAACCACCCAAACCCCTCGATTAGATTCCAGTCTGTAACTCACTGCTGGGTATCTGTTACTATATGTTTAAATCCCCCGAACTCTTCGATTAGATTCCAGTCTTTAATTCACTCCCGGGTATCGGTTATTCTATATATAAATCCCGGAACACCTCGATTAGATTCAGTCTGTAACTCGTTCCCGGGTGTCTGATATTCTATATAAAAACCAGCCGAACCCCTCGATTACATTCCAATCTGTAACTCACTCCCGGGTATCTGTTATTCTGTATATAAACCACCCCGAACCTCTCGATTAGTTTCCAGTCTGTAACTCACTCCCGGGTATCTGTTATTCAATATGTAAACCACACAGAACACCTCGATTAGACTCCAGTCTGTAACACACTCCCGGGTATCTTTTATACTATATATAAACCACCCTGAAACCCCTCATTTAGATTCCAGTCTGTAACTCACTGCCGGGTATTATTATTCTATATATAAACCACCCGAACCCCTCGATTAGATTCCAGTCTGTAACTCACTGCTGGGTATCTGTTATTCTATATATAAACCCCCCCGAACCCCTCGATTAGAATCCATTCTGTAAATCATTCCCGGGTATCTATTATTTATATATGAACCAGCCGAACCCCTCGATTACATTCCAGTCTGTAACTCACTCCCGGGTATCTGATATTCTATATATAAACCAGCCGAACCCCTCGATTACATTCCAGTCTGTAACTCACTCCCGGTATCTGTTATTCTGTATATAAACCACCCCGAACCTCTCGATTGGATTCCAGTCTGTAACTCACTCCCGGGTATCTGTTATTCAATATGTAAACCACACAGAACACCTCGATTAGACTCCAGTCTGTAACACGCTCCCGGGTATCTTTTATACTATATATAAACCACCCTGAAACCCCTCATTTAGATTCCAGTCTGTAACTCACTGCCGGGTATTTTTATTCTATATATAAACCACCCGAACCCCTCGATTAGATTCCAGTCTGTAACTCACTCCCGGGTATCTGTTATTCTATATATAAACCACCCCGAACCCCTCGATTAGATTCCAGACATAACTCACTTCCGGGTATCTGTTATTCTATATATAAACCACCCTGAACCCCTCGATTATATTGCAGTGTGCAACTCACTCCCGGGTATCAGTTATTCTATATATAAACCCCCCGAACCCCTCGATTAGATTCCATTCTGTAAATCATTCCCGGGTATCTATTATTTATAAATAAACCAGCCGAACCCCTCGATTACATTCCAGTCTGTAACTCACTCCCGGGTATCTGTTATTCTATATATAAACCACCCCGAACCCCTCGATTTGATTCCAGTCTGTAACTCACTCCCGGGTATCTGTTATTCTATATATAAACCACCCCGAACCCCTCGATTTGATTCCAGTCTGTAACTCACTCCCGGGCATCTGTTATTCTATATATAAACCACCCCGAACCCCTCGATTAGATTCCAGCCGGTAACTCAATCCCGGGTATCTGTTATTCTATATATAAACCACCCAAACCCCTCGATTAGATTCCAGTCTGTAACTCACTGCTGGGTATCTGTTACTATATGTTTAAATCCCCCGAACCCTTCGATTAGATTCCAGTCTTTAATTCACTCCCGGGTATCGGTTATTCTATATATAAATCCCGGAACACCTCGATTAGATTCCAGTCTGTAACTCGTTCCCGGGTATCTGATATTCTATATATAAACCAGCCGAACCCCTCGATTACATTCCAGTCTGTAACTCACTCCCGGGTATCTGTTATTCTGTATATAAACCACCCCGAACCTCTCGATTAGATTCCAGTCTGTAACTCACTCCCGGGTATCTGTTATTCAATATGTAAACCACACAGAACACCTCGATTAGACTCCAGTCTGTAACACACTCCCGGGTATCTTTTATACTATATATAAACCACCCTGAAACCCCTCATTTAGATCCCAGTCTGTAACTCACTGCCGGGTATTTTTATTCTATATATAAACCAGCCGAACCCCTCGATTACATTGCAGTCTGTAACTCACTGCTGGGTATCTGTTATTCTATATAAAAACCCCCCCAAACCCCTCGATTAGATTCCATTCTGTAAATCATTCCCGGGTATCTATTATTTATATATAAACCAGCCGAACCCCTCGATTAGATTCCAGTCTGCAACTCACTCCCGGGTATCTGTTATTCTATATATAAACCACCCAAACCCCTCGATTAGATTCCAGTCTGTAACTCACTGCTGGGTATCTGTTACTATATGTTTAAATCCCCCGAACCCTTCGATTAGATTCCAGTCTTTAATTCACTCCCGGGTATCGGATATTCTATATATAAATCCCGGAACACCTCGATTAGATTCCAGTCTGTAACTCGTTCCCGGGTATCTGATATTCTATATATAAATCCCGGAACCCCTCATTTAGATTCCAGTCTGTAACTCACTGCCGGGTATTTTTATTCTGTATATAAACCACCCGAACCCCTCGATTATATTCCAGTCTGTAACTCACTCCCGGGTATCTGTTATTCTATATATAAACCACTCCAAAACCCTCAATTAGATTCCAGCTGGTAACTCAATCCCGGGTATCTGTTATTCTATATATAAAACACGCGAACCCCTCGATTAGATTCCAGTCTGTAACTCACTCCCAGGTATCTGCTTTTCTGTATATAAACCACCCCGAACCCCTCGATTAGATTCCAGACATAACTCACTTCCGCGTATCTGTTATTCTATATATAAACCACCCTGAACCCCTCGATTATATTGCAGTGTGCAACTCACTCCCGGGTATCTGTTATTCTATATATAAACCCCCCGAACCCCTCGATTAGATTCCAGTCTGTAACTCACTCCCGGGTATCTGTTATTCTATATATAAACCACCCCAAACCCCTCAATTAGATTCCAGCCGGTAACTCAATCCCGGGTATCGGTAATTCTATATATAAACCACCCAAACCCCTCGATTAGATTCCAGTCTGTAACTCACTGCTGGGTATCTGTTACTATATGTTTAAATCCCCCGAACTCTTCGATTCGATTCCAGTCTTTAATTCACTCCCGGGTATCGGTTATTCTATATTTAAATCCCGGAACACCTCGATTAGATTCAGTCTGTAACTCGTTCCCGGGTGTCTGATATTCTATATAAAAACCAGCCGAACCCCTCGATTACATTCCAATCTGTAACTCTCTCCCGGGTATCTGTTATTCTGTATATAAACCACCCCGAACCTCTCGATTAGATTCCAGTCTGTAACTCACTCCCGGGTATCTGTTATTCAATATGTAAACCACACAGAACACCTCAATTAGACTCCAGTCTGTAACTCACTCCCGGGTATCTTTTATACTATATATAAACCACCCTGAAACCCCTCATTTAGATTCCAGTCTGTAACTCACTGCCGGGTATTTTTATTCTGTATATAAACCACCCGAACCCCTCGATTAGATTCCAGTCTGTAACTCACTCCCGGGTATCTGTTATTCTATATATAAACCACCCCAAACCCCTCAATTAGATTCCAGCTGGTAACTCAATCCCGGGTATCTGTTATTCTATATATAAAACACGCGAACCCCTCGATTAGATTCCAGTCTGTAACTCACTCCGAGGTATCTGCTTTTCTGTATATAAACCACCCCGAACCCCTCGATTAGATTCCAGACATAACTCACTTCCGGGTATCTGTTATTCTATATATAAACCACCCTGAACCCCTCGATTATATTGCAGTGTGCAACTCACTCCCGGGTATCTGTTATTCTATATATAAACCCCCCGAACCCCTCGATTAGATTCCAGTCTGTAACTCACTCCCGGGTATCTGTTATTCTATATATAAACCACCCCAAACCCCTCAATTAGATTCCAGCCGGTAACTCAATCCCGGGTATCGGTTATTCTATATATAAAACACGCGAACCCCTCGATTAGATTCCAGTCTGTAACTCACTCCCAGGTATCTGCTTTTCTGTATATAAACCACCCCGAACCCCTCGATTAGATTCCAGACATAACTCACTTCCGGGTATCTGTTATTCTATATATAAACCACCCTGAACCCCTCGAATATATTGCAGTGTGCAACTCACTCCCGGGTATCAGTTATTCTATATGTAAACCCCCCGAACCCCTCGATTAGATTCCATTCTGTAAATCATTCCCGGGTATCTATTATTTATATATAAACCAGCCGAACCCCTCGATTACATTCCAGTCTGTAACTCACTCCCGGGTATCTGTTATTCTATATATAAACCACCCCGAACCCCTCGATTTGATTCCAGTCTGTAACTCACTCCCGGGTATCTGTTATTCTATATATAAACCACCCCGAACCCCTGGATTTGATTCCAGTCTGTAACTCACTCCCGGGTATCTGTTATTCTATATATAAACCACCCCGAACCCCTCGATTAGATTCCAGCCGGTAACTCAATCCCGGGTATCTGTTATTCTATATATAAACCACCCAAACCCCTCGATTAGATTCCAGTCTGTAACTCACTGCTGGGTATCTGTTACTATATGTTTTAATCCCCCGAACTCTTCGATTAGATTCCAGTCTTTAATTCACTCCCGGGTATCGGTTATTCTATATATAAATCCCGGAACACCTCGATTAGATTCAGTCTGTAACTCATTCCCGGGTGTCTGATATTCTATATAAAAACCAGCCGAACCCCTCGATTACATTCCAATCTGTAACTCACTCCCGGGTATCTGTTATTCTGTATATAAACCACCCCGAACCTCTCGATTAGTTTCCAGTCTGTAACTCACTCCCGGGTATCTGTTTTTCAATATGTAAACCACACAGAACACCTCGATTAGACTCCAGTCTGTAACACACACCCGGGTATCTTTTATACTATATATAAACCACCCTGAAACCCCTCATTTAGATTCCAGTCTGTAACTCACTGCCGGGTATTTTTATTCTATATATAAACCACCCGAACCCCTCGATTAGATTCCAGTCTGTAACTCACTGCTGGGTATCTGTTATTCTATATATAAACCCCCCCGAACCCCTCGATTAGATTCCATTCTGTAAATCATTCCCGGGTATCTATTATTTATATATGAACCAGCCGAACCCCTCGATTACATTCCAGTCTGTAACTCACTCCCGGGTATCTGTTATTCTATATATAAACCACCCAAACCCCTCGATTAGATTCCAGTCTGTAACTCACTGCTGGGTATCTGTTACTATATGTTTAAATCCCTCGAACCCTTCGATTAGATTCCAGTCTTTAATTCACTCCCGGGTATCGGTTATTCTATATATAAATCCCGGAACACCTCGATTAGATTCCAGTCTGTAACTCGTTCAGGGGTATCTGATATTCTATATATAAACCAGCCGAACCCCTCGATTACATTCCAGTCTGTAACTCACTCCCGGTATCTGTTATTCTGTATATAAACCACCCCGAACCTCTCGATTAGATTCCAGTCTGTAACTCACTCCCGGGTATCTGTTATTCAATATGTAAACCACACAGAACACCTCGATTAGACTCCAGTCTGTAACACACTCCCGGGTATCTTTTATACTATATATAAACCACCCTGAAACCCCTCATTTAGATTCCAGTCTGTAACTCACTGCCGGGTATTTTTATTCTATATATAAACCACCCGAACCCCTCGATTAGATTCCAGTCTGTAACTCACTCCCGGGTATCTGTTATTCTATATATAAACCACCCCGAACCCCTCGATTAGATTCCAGACATAACTCACTTCCGGGTATCTGTTATTCTATATATAAACCACCCTGAACCCCTCGATTATATTGCAGTGTGCAACTCACTCCCGGGTATCAGTTATTCTATATATAAACCCCCCGAACCCCTCGATTAGATTCCATTCTGTAAATCATTCCAGGGTATCTATTATTTATAAATAAACCAGCCGAACCCCTCGATTACATTCCAGTCTGTAACTCACTCCCGGGTATCTGTTATTCTATATATAAACCACCCCGAACCCCTCGATTTGATTCCAGTCTGTAACTCACTCCCGGGTATCTGTTATTCTATATATAAACCACCCCGAACCCCTCGATTTGATTCCAGTCTGTAACTCACTCCCGGGCATCTGTTATTCTATATATAAACCACCCCGAACCCCTCGATTAGATTCCAGCCGGTAACTCAATCCCGGGTATCTGTTATTCTATATATAAACCACCCAAACCCTTCGATTAGATTCCAGTCTGTAACTCACTGCTGGGTATCTGTTACTATATGTTTAAATCCCCCGAACCCTTCGATTAGATTCCAGTCTTTAATTCACTCCCGGGTATCGGTTATTCTATATATAAATCCCGGAACACCTCGATTAGATTCCAGTCTGTAACTCGTTCCCGGGTATCTGATATTCTATATATAAACCAGCCGAACCCCTCGATTACATTCCAGTCTGTAACTCACTCCCGGGTATCTGTTATTCTGTATATAAACCACCCCGAACCTCTCGATTAGATTCCAGTCTGTAACTCACTCCCAGGTATCTGCTTTTCTGTATATAAACCACCCCGAACCCCTCGATTAGATTCCAGACATAACTCACTTCCGGGTATCTGTTATTCTATATATAAACCACCCTGAACCCCTCGATTATATTGCAGTGTGCAACTCACTCCCGGGTATCAGTTATTCTATATATAAACCCCCCGAACCCCTCGATTAGATTCCATTCTGTAAATCATTCCCGGGTATCTATTATTTATATATAAACCAGCCGAACCCCTCGATTACATTCCAGTCTGTAACTCACTCCCGGGTATCTGTTATTCTATATATAAACCACCCCGAACCCCTCGATTTGATTCCAGTCTGTAACTCACTCCCGGGTATCTGTTATTCTATATATAAACCACCCCGAACCCCTCGATTTGATTCCAGTCTGTAACTCACTCCCGGGTATCTGTTATTCTATATATAAACCACCCCGAACCCCTCGATTAGATTCCAGCCGGTAACTCAATCCCGGGTATCTGTTATTCTATATATAAACCACCCAAACCCCTCGATTAGATTCCAGTCTGTAACTCACTGCTGGGTATCTGTTACTATATGTTTAAATCCCCCGAACTCTTCGATTAGATTCCAGTCTTTAATTCACTCCCGGGTATCGGTTATTCTATATATAAATCCCGGAACACCTCGATTAGATTCAGTCTGTAACTCGTTCCCGGGTGTCTGATATTCTATATAAAAACCAGCCGAACCCCTCGATTACATTCCAATCTGTAACTCACTCCCGGGTATCTGTTATTCTGTATATAAACCACCCCGAACCTCTCGATTAGTTTCCAGTCTGTAACTCACTCCCGGGTATCTGTTATTCAATATATAAACCACACAGAACACCTCGATTAGACTCCAGTCTGTAACACACTCCCGGGTATCTTTTATACTATATGTAAACCACCCTGAAACCCCTCATTTAGATTCCAGTCTGTAACTCACTGCCGGGTATTTTTATTCTATATATAAACCACCCAAACCCCTCGATTAGATTCCAGTCTGTAACTCACTGCTGGGTATCTGTTATTCTATATAAAAACCCCCCCAAACCCCTCGATTAGATTCCATTCTGTAAATCATTCCCGGGTATCTATTATTTATATATAAACCAGCCGAACCCCTCGATTACATTCCAGTCTGTAACTCACTCCCGGGTATCTGTTATTCTATATATAAACCACCCAAACCCCTCGATTAGATTCCAGTCTGTAACTCACTGCTGGGTATCTGTTACTATATGTTTAAATCCCCCGAACCCTTCGATTAGATTCCAGTCTTTAATTCACTCACGGGTATCGGATATTCTATATATAAATCCCGGAACACCTCGATTAGATTCCAGTCTGTAACTCGTTCCCGGGTATCTGATATTCTATATATAAACCAGCCGAACCCCTCGATTACATTCCAGTCTGTAACTCACTCCCGGGTATCTGTTATTCTGTATATAAACCACCCCGAACCTCTCGATTAGATTCCAGTCTGTAACTCACTCCCGGGTATCTGTTATTCAATATGTAAACCACACAGAACACCTCAATTAGACTCCAGTCTGTAACTCACTCCCGGGTATCTTTTATACTATATATAAACCACCCTGAAACCCCTCATTTAGATTCCAGTCTGTAACTCACTGCCGGGTATTTTTATTCTGTATATAAACCTCCCGAACCCCTCGATTAGATTCCAGTCTGTAACTCACTCCCGGGTATCTGTTATTCTATATATAAACCACCCCAAACCCCTCAATTAGATTCCAGCCGGTAACTCAATCCCGGGTATCTGTTATTCTATATATAAAACACGCGAACCCCTCGATTAGATTCCAGTCTGTAACTCACTCCCAGGTATCTGCTTTTCTGTATATAAACCACCCCGAACCCCTCGATTAGATTCCAGACATAACTCACTTCCGGGTATCTGTTATTCTATATATAAACCACCCTGAACCCCTCGATTATATTGCAGTGTGCAACTCACTCCCGGGTATCTGTTATTCTATATATAAACCCCCCGAACCCCTCGATTAGATTCCAGTCAGTAACTCACTCCCGGGTATCTGTTATTCTATATATAAACCACCCCAAACCCCTCAATTAGATTCCAGCCGGTAACTCAATCCCGGGTATCTGTTATTCTATATATAAAACACGCGAACCCCTCGATTAGATTCCAGTCTGTAACTCACTCCCAGGTATCTGCTTTTCTGTATATAAACCACCCCGAACCCCTCGATTAGATTCCAGACATAACTCACTTCCGGGTATCTGTTATTCTATATATAAACCACCCTGAACCCCTCGATTATATTGCAGTGTGCAACTCACTCCCGGGTATCAGTTATTCTATATATAAACCCCCCGAACCCCTCGATTAGATTCCATTCTGTAAATCATTCCCGGGTATCTATTATTTATATATAAACCAGCCAAACCCCTCGATTACATTCCAGTCTGTAACTCACTCCCGGGTATCTGTTATTCTATATATAAACCACCCCGAACCCCTCGATTTGATTCCAGTCTGTAACTCAATCCCGGGTATCTGTTATTCTATATATAAACCACCCCGAACCCCTCGATTTGATTCCAGTCTGTAACTCACTCCCGGGTATCTGTTATTCTATATATAAACCACCCCGAACCCCTCGATTAGATTCCAGCCGGTAACTCAATCCCGGGTATCTGTTATTCTATATATAAACCACCCAAACCCCTCGATTAGATTCCAGTCTGTAACTCACTGCTGGGTATCTGTTACTATCTGTTTAAATCCCCCGAACCCTTCGATTCGATTCCAGTCTTTAATTCACTCCCGGGTATCGGTTATTCTATATATAAATCCCGGAACACCTCGATTAGATTCCAGTCTGTAACTCGTTCCCGGGTATCTGATATTCTATATATAAACCAGCCGAACCCCTCGATTACATTCCAGTCTGTAAGTCACTCCCGGGTATCTGTTATTCTTTATATAAACCACCCCGAACCTCTCGATTAGATTCCAGTCTGTAACTCACTCCCGGGTATCTGTTATTCAATATGTAAACCACACAGAACACCTCAATTAGACTCCAGTCTGTAACTCACTCCCGGGTATCTTTTATACTATATATAAACCACCCTGAAACCCCTCATTTAGATTCCAGTCTGTAACTCACTGCCGGGTATTTTTATTCTGTATATAAACCACCCGAACCCCTCGATTAGATTCCAGTCTGTAACTCACTCCCGGGTATCTGTTATTCTATATATAAACCACCCCAAACCCCTCAATTAGATTCCAGCTGGTAACTCAATCCCGGGTATCTGTTATTCTATATATAAAACACGCGAACCCCTCGATTAGATTCCAGTCTGTAACTCACTCCCAGGTATCTGCTTTTCTGTATATAAACCACCCCGAACCCCTCGATTAGATTCCAGACATAACTCACTTCCGGGTATCTGTTATTCTATATATAAACCACCCTGAACCCCTCGATTATATTGCAGTGTGCAACTCACTCCCGGGTATCTGTTATTCTATATATAAACCCCCCGAACCCCTCGATTAGATTCCAGTCTGTAACTCACTCCCGGGTATCTGTTATTCTATATATAAACCACCCCAAACCCCTCAATTAGATTCCAGCCGGTAACTCAATCCCGGGTATCGGTTATTCTATTTCTAAAACACGCGAACCCCTCGATTAGATTCCAGTCTGTAACTCACTCCCAGGTATCTGCTTTTCTGTATATAAACCACCCCGAACCCCTCGATTAGATTCCAGACATAACTCACTTCCGGGTATCTGTTATTCTATATATAAACCACCCTGAACCCCTCGAATATATTGCAGTGTGCAACTCACTCCCGGGTATCAGTTATTCTATATGTAAACCCCCCGAACCCCTCGATTAGATTCCATTCTGTAAATCATTCCCGGGTATCTATTATTTATATATAAACCAGCCGAACCCCTCGATTACATTCCAGTCTGTAACTCACTCCCGGGTATCTGTTATTCTATATATAAACCACCCCGAACCCCTCGATTTGATTCCAGTCTGTAACTCACTCCCGGGTATCTGTTATTCTATATATAAACCACCCCGAACCCCTCGATTAGATTCCAGCCGGTAACTCAATCCCGGGTATCTGTTATTCTATATATAAACCACCCAAACCCCTCGATTAGATTCCAGTCTGTAACTCACTGCTGGGTATCTGTTACTATATGTTTTAATCCCCCGAACTCTTCGATTAGATTCCAGTCTTTAATTCACTCCCGGGTATCGGTTATTCTATATATAAATCCCGGAACACCTCGATTAGATTCAGTCTGTAACTCATTCCCGGGTGTCTGATATTCTATATAAAAACCAGCCGAACCCCTCGATTACATTCCAATCTGTAACTCACTCCCGGGTATCTGTTATTCTGTATATAAACCACCCCGAACCTCTCGATTAGTTTCCAGTCTGTAACTCACTCCCGGGTATCTGTTTTTCAATATGTAAACCACACAGAACACCTCGATTAGACTCCAGTCTGTAACACACTCCCGGGTATCTTTTATACTATATATAAACCACCCTGAAACCCCTCATTTAGATTCCAGTCTGTAACTCACTGCCGGGTATTTTTATTCTATATATAAACCACCCGAACCCCTCGATTAGATTCCAGTCTGTAACTCACTGCTGGGTATCTGTTATTCTATATATAAACCCCCCCGAACCCCTCGATTAGATTCCATTCTGTAAATCATTCCCGGGTATCTATTATTTATATATGAACCAGCCGAACCCCTCGATTACATTCCAGTCTGTAACTCACTCCCGGGTATCTGTTATTCTATATATAAACCACCCAAACCCCTCGATTAGATTCCAGTCTGTAACTCACTGCTGGGTATCTGTTACTATATGTTTAAATCCCTCGAACCCTTCGATTAGATTCCAGTCTTTAATTCACTCCCGGGTATCGGTTATTCTATATATAAATCCCGGAACACCTCGATTAGATTCCAGTCTGTAACTCGTTCAGGGGTATCTGATATTCTATATATAAACCAGCCGAACCCCTCGATTACATTCCAGTCTGTAACTCACTCCCGGTATCTGTTATTCTGTATATAAACCACCCCGAACCTCTCGATTAGATTCCAGTCTGTAACTCACTCCCGGGTATCTGTTATTCAATATGTAAACCACACAGAACACCTCGATTAGACTCCAGTCTGTAACACACTCCCGGGTATCTTTTATACTATATATAAACCACCCTGAAACCCCTCATTTAGATTCCAGTCTGTAACTCACTGCCGGGTATTTTTATTCTATATATAAACCACCCGAACCCCTCGATTAGATTCCAGTCTGTAACTCACTCCCGGGTATCTGTTATTCTATATATAAACCACCCCGAACCCCTCGATTAGATTCCAGACATAACTCACTTCCGGGTATCTGTTATTCTATATATAAACCACCCTGAACCCCTCGATTATATTGCAGTGTGCAACTCACTCCCGGGTATCAGTTATTCTATATATAAACCCCCCGAACCCCTCGATTAGATTCCATTCTGTAAATCATTCCAGGGTATCTATTATTTATAAATAAACCAGCCGAACCCCTCGATTACATTCCAGTCTGTAACTCACTCCCGGGTATCTGTTATTCTATATATAAACCACCCCGAACCCCTCGATTTGATTCCAGTCTGTAACTCACTCCCGGGTATCTGTTATTCTATATATAAACCACCCCGAACCCCTCGATTTGATTCCAGTCTGTAACTCACTCCCGGGCATCTGTTATTCTATATATAAACCACCCCGAACCCCTCGATTAGATTCCAGCCGGTAACTCAATCCCGGGTATCTGTTATTCTATATATAAACCACCCAAACCCCTCGATTAGATTCCAGTCTGTAACTCACTGCTGGGTATCTGTTACTATATGTTTAAATCCCCCGAACCCTTCGATTAGATTCCAGTCTTTAATTCACTCCCGGGTATCGGTTATTCTATATATAAATCCCGGAACACCTCGATTAGATTCCAGTCTGTAACTCGTTCCCGGGTATCTGAAATTCTATATATAAACCAGCCGAACCCCTCGATTACATTCCAGTCTGTAACTCACTCCCAGGTATCTGCTTTTCTGTATATAAACCACCCCGAACCCCTCGATTAGATTCCAGACATAACTCACTTCCGGGTATCTGTTATTCTATATATAAACCACCCTGAACCCCTCGATTATATTGCAGTGTGCAACTCACTCCCGGGTATCAGTTATTCTATATATAAACCCCCCGAACCCCTCGATTAGATTCCATTCTGTAAATCATTCCCGGGTATCTATTATTTATATATAAACCAGCCGAACCCCTCGATTACATTCCAGTCTGTAACTCACTCCCGGGTATCTGTTATTCTATATATAAACCACCCCGAACCCCTCGATTTGATTCCAGTCTGTAACTCACTCCCGGGTATCTGTTATTCTATATATAAACCACCCCGAACCCCTCGATTTGATTCCAGTCTGTAACTCACTCCCGGGTATCTGTTATTCTATATATAAACCACCCAAACCCCTCGATTAGATTCCAGTCTGTAACTCACTGCTGGGTATCTGTTACTATATGTTTAAATCCCCCGAACTCTTCGATTAGATTCCAGTCTTTAATTCACTCCCGGGTATCGGTTATTCTATATATAAATCCCGGAACACCTCGATTAGATTCAGTCTGTAACTCGTTCCCGGGTGTCTGATATTCTATATAAAAACCAGCCGAACCCCTCGATTACATTCCAATCTGTAACTCACTCCCGGGTATCTGTTATTCTGTATATAAACCACCCCGAACCTCTCGATTAGTTTCCAGTCTGTAACTCACTCCCGGGTATCTGTTATTCAATATATAAACCACACAGAACACCTCGATTAGACTCCAGTCTGTAACACACTCCCGGGTATCTTTTATACTATATGTAAACCACCCTGAAACCCCTCATTTAGATTCCAGTCTGTAACTCACTGCCGGGTATTTTTATTCTATATATAAACCACCCAAACCCCTCGATTAGATTCCAGTCTGTAACTCACTGCTGGGTATCTGTTATTCTATATAAAAACCCCCCCAAACCCCTCGATTAGATTCCATTCTGTAAATCATTCCCGGGTATCTATTATTTATATATAAACCAGCCGAACCCCTCGATTACATTCCAGTCTGTAACTCACTCCCGGGTATCTGTTATTCTATATATAAACCACCCAAACCCCTCGATTAGATTCCAGTCTGTAACTCACTGCTGGGTATCTGTTACTATATGTTTAAATCCCCCGAACCCTTCGATTAGATTCCAGTCTTTAATTCACTCACGGGTATCGGATATTCTATATATAAATCCCGGAACACCTCGATTAGATTCCAGTCTGTAACTCGTTCCCGGGTATCTGATATTCTATATATAAACCAGCCGAACCCCTCGATTACATTCCAGTCTGTAACTCACTCCCGGGTATCTGTTATTCTGTATATAAACCACCCCGAACCTCTCGATTAGATTCCAGTCTGTAACTCACTCCCGGGTATCTGTTATTCAATATGTAAACCACACAGAACACCTCAATTAGACTCCAGTCTGTAACTCACTCCCGGGTATCTTTTATACTATATATAAACCACCCTGAAACCCCTCATTTAGATTCCAGTCTGTAACTCATTGCCGGGTATTTTTATTCTGTATATAAACCACCCGAACCCCTCGATTAGATTCCAGTCTGTAACTCACTCCCGAGTATCTGTTATTCTATATATAAACCACCCCAAACCCCTCAATTAGATTCCAGCCGGTAACTCAATCCCGGGTATCTGTTATTCTATATATAAAACACGCGAACCCCTCGATTAGATTCCAGTCTGTAACTCACTCCCAGGTATCTGCTTTTCTGTATATAAACCACCCCGAACCCCTCGATTAGATTCCAGACATAACTCACTTCCGGGTATCTGTTATTCTATATATAAACCACCCTGAACCCCTCGATTATATTGCAGTGTGCAACTCACTCCCGGGTATCTGTTATTCTATATATAAACCCCCCGAACCCCTCGATTAGATTCCAGTCAGTAACTCACTCCCGGGTATCTGTTATTCTATATATAAACCACCCCAAACCCCTCAATTAGATTCCAGCCGGTAACTCAATCCCGGGTATCTGTTATTCTATATATAAAACACGCGAACCCCTCGATTAGATTCCAGTCTGTAACTCACTCCCAGGTATCTGCTTTTCTGTATATAAACCACCCCGAACCCCTCGATTAGATTCCAGACATAACTCACTTCCGGGTATCTGTTATTCTATATATAAACCACCCTGAACCCCTCGATTATATTGCAGTGTGCAACTCACTCCCGGGTATCAGTTATTCTATATATAAACCCCCCGAACCCCTCGATTAGATTCCATTCTGTAAATCATTCCCGGGTATCTATTATTTATATATAAACCAGCCAAACCCCTCGATTACATTCCAGTCTGTAACTCACTCCCGGGTATCTGTTATTCTATATATAAACCACCCCGAACCCCTCGATTTGATTCCAGTCTGTAACTCAATCCCGGGTATCTGTTATTCTATATATAAACCACCCCGAACCCCTCGATTTGATTCCAGTCTGTTAACTCACTCCCGGGTATCTGTTATTCTATATATAAACCACCCCGAACCCCTCGATTAGATTCCAGCCGGTAACTCAATCCCGGGTATCTGTTATTCTATATATAAACCACCCAAACCCCTCGATTAGATTCCAGTCTGTAACTCACTGCTGGGTATCTGTTACTATATGTTTAAATCCCCCGAACCCTTCGATTCGATTCCAGTCTTTAATTCACTCCCGGGTATCGGTTATTCTATATATAAATCCCGGAACACCTCGATTAGATTCCAGTCTCTAACTCGTTCCCGGGTATCTGATATTCTATATATAAACCAGCCGAACCCCTCGATTACATTCCAGTCTGTAAGTCACTCCCGGGTATCTGTTATTCTTTATATAAACCACCCCGAACCTCTCGATTAGATTCCAGTCTGTAACTCACTCCCGGGTATCTGTTATTCAATATGTAAACCACACAGAACACCTCGATTAGACCCCAGTCTGTAACACACTCCCGGGTATCTTTTATACTATATATAAACCACCCTGAAACCCCTCATTTAGATCCCAGTCTGTAACTCACTGCCGGGTATTTTTATTCTATATATAAACCACCCGAACCCCTCGATTAGATTCCAGTCTGTAACTCACTGCTGGGTATCTGTTATTCTATATAAAAACCCCCCCAAACCCCTCGATTAGATTCCATTCTGTAAATCATTCCCGGGTATCTATTATTTATATATAAACCAGCCGAACCCCTCGATTACATTCCAGTCTGTAACTCACTCCCGGGTATCTGTTATTCTATATATAAACCACCCAAACCCCTCGATTAGATTCCAGTCTGTAACTCACTGCTGGGTATCTGCTACCCTATGTTTAAATCCCCCGAACCCTTCGATTAGATTCCAGTCTTTAATTCACTCCCGGGTATCGGTTATTCTATATATAAATCCCGGAACACCTCGATTAGATTCCAGTCTGTAACTCGTTCCCGAGTATCTGATATTCTATATATAAACCAGCCGAACTCCTTGATTACATTCCAGTCTGTAACTCACTCCCGGGTATCTGTTATTCTGTATATAAACCACCCCGAACCTCTCGATTAGATTCCAGTCTGTAACTCACTCCCGGGTATCTGTTATTCAATATGTAAAGCACACAGAACACCTCAATTAGACTCCAGTCTGTAACTCACTCCCGGGTATCTTTTATACTATATATAAACCACCCTGAAACCCCTCATTTAGATTCCAGTCTGTTACTCACTGCCGGGTTTTTTATTCTATATATAAACCACCCGAACCCCTCGATTAGATTCCAGTCTGTAACTCACTCCCGGGTATCTGTTGTTCTATATATAAACCACCCCAAACCCCTCAATTAGATTCCAGCCGGTAACTCAATCCCGGGTATCTGTTATTCTATATATAAAACACGCAAACCCCTCGATTAGATTCCAGTCTGTAACTCACTCCCAGGTATCTGCTTTTCTGTATATAAACCACCCCGAACCCCTCGATTAGATTCCAGACATAACTCACTTCCGGGTATCTGTTATTCTATATATAAACCACCCTGAACCCCTCGATTATATTGCAGTGTGCAACTCACTCCCGGGTATCTGTTATTCTATATATAAACCCCCCGAACCCCTCGATTAGATTCCATTCTGTAAATCATTCCCGGGTATCTATTATTTATATATAAACCAGCCGAACACCTCGATTACATTCCAGTCTGTAACTCACTCCCGGGTATCTGTTATTCTATATATAAACCACCCAAACCCCTCGATTAGATTCCAGTCTGTAACTCACTGCTGGGTATCTGTTACTATATGTTTAAATCCCCCGAACCCTTCGATTAGATTCCAGTCTTTAATTCACTCCCGGGTATCGGTTATTCTATATATAAATCCTGGAACACCTCGATTAGATTCCAGTCTGTAACTCGTTCCCGGGTATCTGATATTCTATATATAAACCAGCCGAACCCCTCGATTACATTCCAGTCTGTAACTCACTCCCGGGTATCTGTTATTCTGTATATAAACCACCCCGAACCTATCGATTAGATTCCAGTCTGTAACTCACTCCCGGGTATATGTTATTCAATATGTAAAGCACACAGAACACCTCGATTAGACTCCCGTCTGTAACACACTCCTGGGTATCTTTTATACTATATATAAACCACCCTGAAACCCCTCATTTAGATTCCAGTCTGTAACTCACTGCTGGGTATCTGTTACTATATGTTTAAATCCCCCGAACCCTTCGATTAGATTCCAGTCTTTAATTCACTCCCGGGTATCGGTTATTCTATATATAAATCCCGGAACACCTCGATTAGATTCCAGTCTGTAACTCGTTCCCGGGTATCTGATATTCTATATATAAACCAGCCGAACCCCTCGATTACATTCCAGTCTGTAACTCACTCCCGGGTATCTGTTATTCTGTATATAAACCACCCCGAACCTCTCGATTAGATTCCAGTCTGTAACTCACTCCCGGGTATCTGTTATTCAATATGTAAACCACACAGAACACCTCAATTAGACTCCAGTCTGTAACTCACTCCCGGGTATCTTTTATACTATATATAAACCACCCTGAAACCCCTCATTTAGATTCCAGTCTGTAACTCACTGCCGGGTATTTTTATTCTATATATAAACCACCCGATCCCCTCGATTAGATTCCAGTCTGTAACTCACTCCCGGGTATCTGTTATTCTATATATAAACCACCCCAAACCCCTCAATTAGATTCCAGCCGGTAACTCAATCCCGGGTATCTGTTATTCTATATATAAAACACGCGAACCCCTCGATTAGATTCCAGTCTGCAACTCACTCCCAGGTATCTGCTTTTCTGTATATAAACCACCCCGAACCCCTCGATTAGATTCCAGACATAACTCACTTCCGGGTATCTGTTATTCTATATATAAACCACCCTGAACCCCTCGATTATATTGCAGTGTGCAACTCACTCCCGGGTATCTGTTATTCTATATATAAACCCCCCGAACCCCTCGATTAGATTCCATTCTGTAAATCATTCCCGGGTATCTATTATTTATATATAAACCAGCCGAACACCTCGATTACATTCCAGTCTGTAACTCACACACGGCTATCTGTTATTCTATATATAAACCACCCAAACCCCTCGATTAGATTCCAGTCTGTAACTCACTGCTGGGTATCTGTTACTATATGTTTAAATCCCCCGAACCCTTCGATTAGATTCCAGTCTTTAATTCACTCCCGGGTATCGGTTATTCTATATATAAATCCCGGAACACCTCGATTAGATTCCAGTCTGTAACTCGTTCCCGGGTATCTGATATTCTATATATAAACCAGCCGAACCCCTCGATTACATTCCAGTCTGTAACTCACTCCCGGGTATCTGTTATTCTGTATATAAACCACCCCGAACCTCTCGATTAGATTCCAGTCTGTAACTCACTCCCGGGTATCTGTTATTCAATATGTTACGCACACAGAACACCTCGATTAGACTCCAGTCTGTAACACACTCCTGGGTATCTTTTATACTATATATAAACCACAGTGAAACCCCTCATTTAGATTCCAGTCTGTAACTCACTGCCGGGTATTTTTATTCTATATATAAACCACCCGAACCCCTCGATTAGATTCCAGTCTGTAACTCACTGCTGGGTATCTGTTATTCTATATAAAAACCCCCCCGAATCCCTCGATTAGATTCCAGTCTGTAACTCATTCCAGGGTATCTGTTATTCTATATATAAACCGCCATGAAACCCTCGATTAGATTCCAGTCTGTAATTCACAACCGCGTATCTGTTATTCTATATATAAACCCCCCTGAACCCCTCGATTAGGTTCCAGTCTGTAACTCACTCCCGGGTATCTATTATTTATATATAAACCAGCCGAACCCCTCGATTACATTCCAGTGTGTAACTCACTGCCGGGTATCTGCTTTTCTATATATAAACCCCCCCGAACCCCTCGATTAGGTTCCAGTCTGTAACTCACTCCCGGGTATCTGTTATTCTATATATAAACTCCCCTCGAACCCCTCAATTAGATTCCAGTCTGTAACTCATTCCCGGGTGTCTGTTATTCTATATATAAACCACCCCGAACCCTTCGATTAGATTCCAGTCTGTAATTCACTCCCGGGTATCTGTTATTCTCTATATAAACCCCACCGAACACCTCGATTAGATTCCAGTCTGTAACTCACTCCAGGGTATCTATTATTCTATATATAAACCCCGCCGAACCCCTCGATTAGGTTCCAGTCTGTAACTCACTCCTGGGTATCTATTATTTATGTATAAACCACCCCGAACCCCTCGAGACAATTCCAGTCTGTAACTCACTCCTGGGTATCTGTTATTCTATATATAAACCACCCTGAACCCCTCGATTAGATTCCGGTCTGTAACTCACACTCGGGTATCTGTTATTTTGTATATAAACCACCCCGAACCCCTCGATTAGATTCCAGTCTTTAACTCACTCCCGGGTATCTGTTACTCTATATATAAACCACTCCCGAACACCTCGATTAGATTCCGGTCTGTAACTCACTCCCGGGTATCTTTTATTTTGTATATAAACCACCCCGAACCCCTCGATTAGATTCCAGTCTTTAACTCACTCCCGGGTATCTGTTACTCTATATATAAACCACCCCGAACCCCTCGATTAGATTCCAGTCTGTAACTCACTCCCGGGTATCTGTTATTCAATATGTTACGCACACAGAACACCTCGATTAGACTCCAGTCTGTAACACACTCCTGGGTATCTTTTATACTATATATAAACCACACTGAAACCCCTCATTTAGATTCCAGTCTGTAACTCACTGCCGGGTATTTTTATTCTATATATAAACCTCCCGAACCCCTCGATTCGATTCCAGTCTGTAACTCACTGCTGGGTATCTGTTATTCTATATAAAAACCCCCCCGAATCCCTCGATTAGATTCCAGTCTGTAACTCATTCCAGGGTATCTGTTATTCTATATATAAACCGCCATGAAACCCTCGATTAGATTCCAGTGTGTAATTCACAACTGCGTATCTGTTATTCTATATATAAACCCCCCTGAACCCCTCGATTAGGTTCCAGTCTGTAACTCACTCCCGGGTATCTATTATTTATATATAAACCAGCCGAACCCCTCGATTACATTCCAGTGTGTCACTCACTGCCGGGTATCTGTTATTCTATATATAAACCCCCCCGAACCCCTCGATTAGGTTCCAGTCTGTAACTCACTCCCGGGTATCTGTTATTCTATATATAAACTCCCCTCGAACCCCTCAATTAGATTCCAGTCTGTAACTCATTCCCGGGTGTCTGTTATTCTATATATAAACCACCCCGAACCCCTTGATTTGGTTCCAGTCTGTAACTCACTCCCGGGTATCTGTTATTCTATATATAAACTCCCCTCGAACCCCTCGATTAGATTCCAGTCTGTAATTCACTCCCGGGTATCTGTTATTCTCTATATAAACCCCACCGAACACCTCGATTAGATTCCAGTCTGTAACTCACTCCAGGGTATCTATTATTCTATATATAAACCCCGCCGAACCCCTCGATTAGGTTCCAGTCTGTAACTCACTCCTGGGTATCTATTATTCTCTATATAAACCACCCCGAACCCCTCGAGACAATTCCAGTCTGTAACTCACTCCTGGGTATCTGTTCTTCTATATATAAACCACCCTGAACCCCTCGATTAGATTCCGGTCTGTAACTCACACTCGGGTATCTGTTATTTTGTATATAAAACACCCCGAACCCCTCGATTAGATTCCAGTCTTTAACTCACACCCGGGTATCTGTTACTCTATATATAAACCACTCCCGAACACCTCGATAAGATTCCAGTCTGTAACTCACTCCCGGGTATCTTTTATTTTGTATATAAACCACCCCGAACCCCTCGATTAGATTCCAGTCTTTAACTCACTCCCGGGTATCTGTTACTCTATATATTAACCACCCCGAACCCCTCGATTAGATTCCAGTCTGTAACTCACTCCCGGGTATCTGTTATTCAATATGTTACGCACACAGAACACCTCGATTAGACTCCAGTCTGTAACACACTCCTGGGTATCTTTTATACTATATATAAACCACACTGAAACCCCTCATTTAGATTCCAGTCTGTAACTCACTGCCGGGTATTTTTATTCTATATATAAACCACCCGAACCCCTCGACTCGATTCCAGTCTGTAACTCACTGCTGGGTATCTGTTATTCTATATAAAAACCCCCCCGAATCCCTCGATTAGATTCCAGTCTGTAACTCATTCCAGGGTATCTGTTATTCTATATATAAACCGCCATGAAACCCTCGATTAGATTCCAGTGTGTAATTCACAACCGCGTATCTGTTATTCTATATATAAACCCCCCTGAACCCCTCGATTAGGTTCCAGTCTGTAACTCACTCCCGGGTATCTATTATTTATATATAAACCAGCCGAACCCCTCGATTACATTCCAGTGTGTAACTCACTGCCGGGTATCTGTTATTCTATATATAAACCCCCCCGAAACCCTCGATTAGGTTCCAGTCTGTAACTCACTCCCGGGTATCTGTTATTCTATATATAAACTCCCCTCGAACCCCTCAATTAGATTCCAGTCTGTAACTCATTCCCGGGTGTCTGTTATTCTATATATAAACCACCCCGAACCCCTCGATTTGGTTCCAGTCTGTAACTCACTCCCGGGTATCTGTTATTCTATATATAAACTCCCCTCGAACCCCTCGATTAGATTCCAGTCTGTAATTCACTCCCGGGTATCTGTTATTCTCTATATAAACCCCACCGAACACCTCGATTAGATTCCAGTCTGTAACTCACTCCAGGGTATCTATTATTCTATATATAAAACCCGCCGAACCCCTCGATTAGGTTCCAGTCTGTAACTCACTCCTGGGTATCTATTATTTATATATAAACCAGCCGAACCCCTCGATTACATTCCAGTGTGTAACTCACTCCCGGGTATCTGTTATTCTATATATAAACCACCCCGAACCCCTTGATTAGATTCCAGTCTTTAACTCCCTCCCGGGTATCTGTTATTCTATATATAAACCCCCCCGAACCCCTCGATTAGGTTCCAGTCTGTAACTCACTCCCGGGTATCTGTTATTCTATATATAAACTCCCCTCGAACCCCTCAATTAGATTCCAGTCTGTAACTCATTCCCGGGTGTCTGTTATTCTATATATAAACCACCCCGAACCCCTCGATTTGGTTCCAGTCTGTAACTCACTCCCGGGTATCTGTTATTCTATATATAAACTCCCCTCGAACCCCTCGATTAGATTCCAGTCTGTAATTCACTCCCGGGTATCTGTTATTCTCTATATAAACCCCACCGAACACCTCGATTAGATTCCAGTCTGTAACTCACTACAGGGTATCTATTATTCTATATATAAACCCCGCCGAACCCCTCGATTAGGTTCCGGTCTGTAACTCACTCCTGGGTATCTATTATTCTCTATATAAACCACCCCGAACCCCTCGAGACAATTCCAGTCTGTAACTCACTCCTGGGTATCTGTTCTTCTATATATAAACCACCCTGAACCCCTCGATTAGATTCCGGTCTGTAACTCACACTCGGGTATCTGTTATTTTGTATATAAACCACCCCGAACCCCTCGATTAGATTCCAGTCTTTAACTCACTCCCGGGTATCTGTTACTCTATATATAAACCACTCCCGAACACCTCGATTAGATTCCAGTCTGTAACTCACTCCCGGGTATCTTTTATTTTGTATATAAACCACCCCGAACCCCTCGATTAGATTCCAGTCTTTAACTCACTCCCGGGTATCTGTTACTCTATATATAAACCACCCCGAACCCCTCGATTAGATTCCAGTCTGTAACTCACTCCCGGGTATCTGTTATTCAATATGTTACGCACACAGAACACCTCGATTAGACTCCAGTCTGTAACACACTCCTGGGTATCTTTTATACTATATATAAACCACACTGAAACCCCTCATTTAGATTCCAGTCTGTAACTCACTGCCGGGTATTTTTATTCTATATATAAACCACCCGAACCCCTCGATTCGATTCCAGTCTGTAACTCACTGCTGGGTATCTGTTATTCTATATAAAAACCCCCCCGAATCCCTCGATTAGATTCCAGTCTGTAACTCATTCCAGGGTATCTGTTATTCTATATATAAACCGCCATGAAACCCTCGATTAGATTCCAGCGTGTAATTCACAACCGCGTATTTGTTATTCTATATATAAACCCCCCTGAACCCCTCGATTAGGTTCCAGTCTGTAACTCACTCCCGGGTATCTATTATTTATATATAAACCAGCCGAACCCCTCGATTACATTCCAGTGTGTAACTCACTGCCGGGTATCTGTTATTCTATATATAAACCCCCCCGAACCCCTCGATTAGGTTCCAGTCTGTAACTCACTCCCGGGTATCTGTTATTCTATATATAAACCACCCCGAACCCCTCGAGACAATTCCAGTCTGTAACTCACTCCTGGGTATCTGTTCTTCTATATATAAACCACCCTGAACCCCTCGATTAGATTCCGGTCTGTAACTCACACTCGGGTATCTGTTATTTTGTATATAAAACACCCCGAACCCCTCGATTAGATTCCAGTCTTTAACTCACTCCCGGGTATCTGTTACTCTATATATTAACCACCCCGAACCCCTCGATTAGATTCCAGTCTGTAACTCACTCCCGGGTATCTGTTATTCAATATGTTACGCACACAGAACACCTCGATTAGACTCCAGTCTGTAACACACTCCTGGGTATCTTTTATACTATATATAAACCACACTGAAACCCCTCATTTAGATTCCAGTCTGTAACTCACTGCCGGGTATTTTTATTCTATATATAAACCACCCGAACCCCTCGACTCGATTCCAGTCTGTAACTCACTGCTGGGTATCTGTTATTCTATATAAAAACCCCCCCGAATCCCTCGATTAGATTCCAGTCTGTAACTCATTCCAGGGTATCTGTTATTCTATATATAAACCGCCATGAAACCCTCGATTAGATTCCAGTGTGTAATTCACAACCGCGTATCTGTTATTCTATATATAAACCCCCCTGAACCCCTCGATTAGGTTCCAGTCTGTAACTCACTCCCGGGTATCTATTATTTATATATAAACCAGCCGAACCCCTCGATTACATTCCAGTGTGTAACTCACTGCCGGGTATCTGTTATTCTATATATAAACCCCCCCGAAACCCTCGATTAGGTTCCAGTCTGTAACTCACTCCCGGGTATCTGTTATTCTATATATAAACTCCCCTCGAACCCCTCAATTAGATTCCAGTCTGTAACTCATTCCCGGGTGTCTGTTATTCTATATATAAACCACCCCGAACCCCTCGATTTGGTTCCAGTCTGTAACTCACTCCCGGGTATCTGTTATTCTATATATAAACTCCCCTCGAACCCCTCGATTAGATTCCAGTCTGTAATTCACTCCCGGGTATCTGTTATTCTCTATATAAACCCCACCGAACACCTCGATTAGATTCCAGTCTGTAACTCACTCCAGGGTATCTATTATTCTATATATAAAACCCGCCGAACCCCTCGATTAGGTTCCAGTCTGTAACTCACTCCTGGGTATCTATTATTTATATATAAACCAGCCGAACCCCTCGATTACATTCCAGTGTGTAACTCACTCCCGGGTATCTGTTATTCTATATATAAACCACCCCGAACCCCTTGATTAGATTCCAGTCTGTAACTCCCTCCCGGGTATCTGTTATTCTATATATAAACCCCCCCGAACCCCTCGATTAGGTTCCAGTCTGTAACTCACTCCCGGGTATCTGTTATTCTATATATAAACTCCCCTCGAACCCCTCAATTAGATTCCAGTCTGTAACTCATTCCCGGGTGTCTGTTATTCTATATATAAACCACCCCGAACCCCTCGATTTGGTTCCAGTCTGTAACTCACTCCCGGGTATCTGTTATTCTATATATAAACTCCCCTCGAACCCCTCGATTAGATTCCAGTCTGTAATTCACTCCCGGGTATCTGTTATTCTCTATATAAACCCCACCGAACACCTCGATTAGATTCCAGTCTGTAACTCACTCCAGGGTATCTCTTATTCTATATATAAACCCCGCCGAACCCCTCGATTAGGTTCCGGTCTGTAACTCACTCCTGGGTATCTATTATTCTCTATATAAACCACCCCGAACCCCTCGAGACAATTCCAGTCTGTAACTCACTCCTGGGTATCTGTTCTTCTATATATAAACCACCCTGAACCCCTCGATTAGATTCCGGTCTGTAACTCACACTCGGGTATCTGTTATTTTGTATATAAACCACCCCGAACCCCTCGATTAGATTCCAGTCTTTAACTCACTCCCGGGTATCTGTTACTCTATATATAAACCACTCCCGAACACCTCGATTAGATTCCAGTCTGTAACTCACTCCCGGGTATCTTTTATTTTGTATATAAACCACCCCGAACCCCTCGATTAGATTCCAGTCTTTAACTCACTCCCGGGTATCTGTTACTCTATATATAAACCACCCCGAACCCCTCGATTAGATTCCAGTCTGTAACTCACTCCCGGGTATCTGTTATTCAATATGTTACGCACACAGAACACCTCGATTAGACTCCAGTCTGTAACACACTCCTGGGTATCTTTTATACTATATATAAACCACACTGAAACCCCTCATTTAGATTCCAGTCTGTAACTCACTGCCGGGTATTTTTATTCTATATATAAACCACCCGAACCCCTCGATTCGATTCCAGTCTGTAACTCACTGCTGGGTATCTGTTATTCTATATAAAAACCCCCCCGAATCCCTCGATTAGATTCCAGTCTGTAACTCATTCCAGGGTATCTGTTATTCTATATATAAACCGCCATGAAACCCTCGATTAGATTCCAGCGTGTAATTCACAACCGCGTATTTGTTATTCTATATATAAACCCCCCTGAACCCCTCGATTAGGTTCCAGTCTGTAACTCACTCCCGGGTATCTATTATTTATATATAAACCAGCCGAACCCCTCGATTACATTCCAGTGTGTAACTCACTGCCGGGTATCTGTTATTCTATATATAAACCCCCCCGAACCCCTCGATTAGGTTCCAGTCTGTAACTCACTCCCGGGTATCTGTTATTCTATATATAAACTCCCCTCGAACCCCTCAATTAGATTCCAGTCTGTAACTCATTCCCGGGTGTCTGTTATTCTATATATAAACCACCCCGAACCCCTCGATTTGGTTCCAGTCTGTAACTCACTCCCGGGTATCTGTTATTCTATATATAAACTCCCCTCGAACCCCTCGATTAGATTCCAGTCTGTAATTCACTCCCGGGTATCAGTTATTCTCTATATAAACCCCACCGAACACCTCGATTAGATTCCAGTCTGTAACTCACTCCAGGGTATCTATTATTCTATATATAAACCCCGCCGAACCCCTCGATTAGGTTCCAGTCTGTAACTCACTCCTGGGTATCTATTATTTATATATAAACCAGCCGAACCCCTCGATTACATTCCAGTGTGTAACTCACTCCCGGGTATCTGTTATTCTATCTATAAACCACCCCGAACCCCTTGATTAGATTCCAGTCTGTAACTCCCTCCCGGGCATCTGTTATTCTATATATAAACCACCCAGAACCCCTCGATTAGATTCCAGTCTGTAACACACTCCCGGGTATCTGTTATACTATATATAAACCACCCCGACCCCCTGAATTAGATTCCAGTCTGTAACTCACTCCTGGGTATCTGTTATTCTATATATAAACCACCCTGAACCCCTCGATTAGATTCCGGTCTGTAACTCACACTCGGGTATCTGTTATTTTGTATATAAACCACCCCGAACCCCTCGATTAGATTCCAGTCTTTAACTCACTCCCGGGTATCTGTTACTCTATATATAAACCAACCCAAACCCCTCGATTAGATTCCAGTCTGTAACTCACTCCCGGGTATCTGTTATTCTGTATATAAACCACTCCCGAACACCTCGATTAGATTCCAGTCTGTAACTCACTCCCGGGTATCTTTTATTTTGTATATAAACCACCCCGAACCCCTCGATTAGATTCCAGTCTTTAACTCACTCCCGGGTATCTGTTACTCTATATATAAACCACCCCGAACCCCTCGATTAGATTCCAGTCTGTAACTCACTCCCGGGTATCTGTTACTCTATATATAAATCCCCGAACAACTCGATTAGATTCCAGTCTTTAACTCACTCCCGAGTATCTGTTATTCTATATATAAACCACCCCGAACCCCACGATTAAATTCCAGCCTGTAACTCAATCCCGGGTATCTGTTATTCTATATATAAACCACTTCCGAACTCCTCGATTAGATTCCAGTCTGTAACTCACTCCCGGGTATCTGTTATTCTATATATAAACTCCCCGAACCCCTCGATTAGATTCCAGTATGTAACTCACTCCCGGGTAACTGTTATTCTATATATAAACCACCCCGAACCCCTCGATTAGATTCCAGACTGTAACTCACTCCCATGTATCTGTTATTCTGTATATAAACCACCCCGAACCCCTGGATTAGATTCCAGTCTGGAACTCACTCCCGGGTATCTGTTATTCTATAGATAAACCACACAGAACCCCTCTATTAGATTCCAGTCTGTAACTCACTCCTGGGTGTCTGTTATTCTTTTTATAAACACCCCCGAACCCCTCGATTAGATTCCAGTCTGTAACTCACTCCCGGGTATCTGTTATTCTATATATAAACCACCCCGAACCCCTCGATTAAATTCCAGACTGTAACTCACTCCCATGTATCTGTTATTCTGTATATAAACCCCCCCGAACCCCTCGATTAGATTCCAGTTTGTAACTCACTCCCGGGCATCTGTTATTCTATATATAAACCCCCCCGAACCCCTCGATTAGATTCCAGACTGTAACTCACTCCCGGGTATCTGTTATTCTATATATAAACCCCCCTGAACACCTCGATTAGGTTCCAGTCTGTAACTCACTCCTGTTATCTATTATTTATATATAAACCAGCCAAACCCCTCGATTCTGTTCCAGTCTGTAACTCACTCCTGGGTATCTGTTATTCTGTATATAAACCACCCCGAACCCCTCGATTAGATTCCAGTCTGTAACTCACTCCCGGGTATCTGTTATTCTACATATAAACCACCCAGAACCTCTCGATTAGATTCCAGTCTGTAATTCACTCCCGGGTATCTGTTATTCTATATATAAACCACCCCGAACCCCTCGATTACATTCCAGTCTGTAACACACTCCCGGGTATCTGTTATTCTATATATACACCACCCCGAACCCCTCAATTAGATTCCAGTCTGTAACTCACTGCTGGGTATCTGTTATTCTATATATAAACCACCCAGAACCCCTCGAATAGATTCTAGTCTGTAACTTACTCCATGGGTATCTGTTATTCTATATATAAACCACCCCGAACCCCTCGATTAGATTCCAGTCTTTAACTCACTCCCAGGTATCTGTTATTCTCTATATAAACCACCCCGAACCCCTCGAGACAATTCCAGTCTGTAACTCACTCCCGGGTATCTGTTATTCTTTCTGTAAACCGCCCCGAACCCCTCGATTAGATTCCAGTCTGTAACTCATTTCGGGCATCTGTTATTTTGTATATAAACCACCCTGAACCCCTCGATTAGATTCCAGTCTTTAACTCACTCCCGGGTATCTGTTACTCTATATATAAACCAACCCGAACCCCTCGATAAGATTCCAGTCTGTAACTCACTCCCGGGTATCTGTTATTCTATATATAAAACACGCGAACCCCTCAATTAAATTCCAGCCTGTAACTCAATCCCGGGTATCTGTTACTCTGTATATAAACCACTCCAGAACTCCTCGATTAGATTCCAGTCTGTAACTCACTCCCGGGTATCTGTTATTCTATATATAAACCACTGACGAACACCTCGATTAGATTCCAGTCTGTAACTCACTCCTGGGTATCTTTTATTTTGTATATAAACCACCCCGAACCCCTCGATTAGATTCCAGTCTTTAACTCACTCCCGGGTATCTGTTACTCTATATATAAACCACCCCGAACCCCTCGATTAGATTCCAGTCTGTAACTCACTCCCGGGTATCTGTTACTCTATATATAAATCCCCGAACACCTCGATTAGATTCCAGTCTTTAACTCACTCCCGAGTATCTGTTATTCTATATATAAACCACCCCGAACCCCACGATTAAATTCCAGCCTGTAACTCAATCCTGGGTATCTGTTATTCTGTATATAAACCACCCCGAACCCCTGGATTAGATTCCAGTCTGTAACTCACTCCTGGGTATCTGTTATTCTATATATAAACCACCCCGAACACCTCGATTACATTCCTGTCTGTAACTCACTCCTGGGTATCTGTTATTCTACATATAAACCACCCCGATCCTCTCGATTAGATTCCAGTCTGTTACTCACTCCCGGGTATCTGTTATTCTATAGATAAACCACACAGAACCCCTCGATTAGATTCCAGTCTGTAACTCACTCCTGGGTGTCTGTTATTCTTTTTATAAACACCCCCGAACCCCTCGATTAGATTCCAGTCTGTAACTCACTCCGAGTATCTGTTATTCTGTATATAAACCCACCCAAACCCCTTGATTAGATTCTAGACTGTAACTCATTCCTAGTTATCTGTTATTCTATATATAAACCACCCCGAACCCCTCGATTAGATTCCAGTCTGTAACTCACTCCCGGGTATCTGTTATTCAATATATAAACCACCCCGAACCCCTCGATTAGATTCCAGACTGTAACTCACTCCCATGTATCTGTTATTCTTTATATAAACCCCTCCGAACCCCTCGATTAGATTCCACTTTGTAACTCACTCCCGGGTATCTGTTATTCTGTATATAAACCACCCCGAACCCCTCGATTAGATTCCAGACTGTAACTCACTCCCGGGTATCTGTTATTCTATATATAAACCACCCTGAACCCCTCGATTAGATTCCAGACTGTAACTCACTCCCATGTATCTGTTATTCAATATATAAACCCCCCCGAACCCCTCGATTAGATTCCAGTCTCTAACTCACTCCTGGGTATCTGTTATTCAATATATAAACTACCCCGAACCACTCGATTTGATTCCAGTCTGTAACTCACTCCCGGGAATCTGTTATTCTATATATAAACCACCCCGAACCCCTCGATTAGATTCCAGTCTGTAACTCACTCCTGGGTATCTGTTATTCTACATATAAACCACCCCGATCCTCTCGATTAGATTCCAGTCTGTAACTCACTCCCGGGTATCTGTTATTCTATACATAAACCACACAGAACCCCTCGATTAGATTCCAGTCTGTAACTCACTCCTGGGTGTCTGTTATTCTTTTAATAAACACCCCCGAACCCCTCAATTAGATTCCAGTCTGTAACTCACTCCTGGGTATCTGTTATTCTGTATATAAACCCCCCCAAACCCCTTGATTAGATTCTAGACTGTACCTCATTCCTAGTTATCTGTTATTCTATATAGAAACCACCCCGGACCCCTCGATTAGATTCCAGTCTGTAACTCACTCCCGGGTATCTGTTTTTCTATATATAAACCACCCCGTACCCCTCGATTAGATTCCAGACTGTAACTCACTTCCATGTATCTGTTATTCTGTATATAAACCCCCCCGAACCCCTCGATTAGATTCCAGTTTGTAACTCACTCCCGGGTATCTGTTATTCTGTTTATAAACCCCCCTGAAACCCCCGATTGGATTTGAATTATTAGTTGCTATTTTCCCTCTGGCCATTCGAATGAGATAACCACAGGAAAAAAATGTAAACTTGTCCTGCTGCTTGATCAATGTTCGTTCCCTGCTGAAGTGTGTCTCATGCGATTTTGAAATGCTCCTGTTCCTGTGAACTGTTGGGACTCTGATGGTCAATGATTACATTAAAGCATTTAATTATTTCAAGGATTTGACAAGAATACATTTCTCCACAGGTATTATCCATATCCGTAATGAAGACTATTATTGTGAAGAAGAAAATAATACTATTAACATGGAGACTGAGAACTGTACAGACATGCAACTCTCCTATAATGTGAGTCACATTCACAGCCTTGGCAATTCAATTATAAAGATCCTGAATGAGGAGTGAGGGACTGGGGAGAAGGTGGGTAGGTGGGGAATGAGGGAGACGGGGAGAAGGTGGGTAGGTGGGGATTGAGGGAGACGGTGAGAAAGTGGGTAGGTAGGGATTGAGGGAGACGGGGAGAAGGTGGGTAGGTGGGGATTGAGGGAGACGGGGAGAAGGTGGGTAGGTGCGGATTGAGGGAGACGGGGAGAAGGTGGGTAGGTGGGGATTGCGGGAGACGGGGAGAAGGTGGGTAGGTGGGGATTGAGGGAGACGGGGAGAAGGTGGGTAGGTGGGGATTGAGGGAGAAGGGGTGAAGGAGGGTAGGTGGGGATTGAGGGAGACGGGGAGAAGGTGGGTAGGTGCGGACTGAGGGAGACGGGGAGAAGGTGGGTAGGTGGCGATTGAAGGAGACGGGGAGAAGGTGGGTAGGTGGGGATTGAGGGAGACGGGGAGAAGATGGGTAGGTGGGGATTGAGGAAGATGGGGAGAAGGTGGGTAGGTGGGGATTGAGGGAGACGTGGTGAAGGTGGGTAGGTGAGGATTGAGAGAGACGGGGAGAAGGTGGGTAGATGGGGATTGAGGGAGATGGGGAGAAGGTGGGTAGGTGGGAATTGAGGGAGATGGGGTGAAGGTGGGTAGGTGGGGATTGAGGGAGATAGTGAGAAGGTGGGTAGGTGGGGATTGAGGGAGATGGTGAGAAGGTGAGTAGGTGGGGATTGAGGGAGATGGTGAGAAGGTGGGTAGGTGGGGATTGAGGGAGACGGGGAGAAGGTGGGTAGGTGGGGATTGAGGGAGACGGGGAGAAGGTGGGTAGGTGGGGATTGAGGGAGACGGGGAGAAGGTGGGTAGGTGGGGATTGAGGGAGACGGGGTGAAGGTGGGTAGGTGGGGATTGAGGCAGACGGGATGAAGGTGAGTAGGTGGGGATTGAGGGAGACGGTGAGAAGGTGGGTATGTGGGGATTGAGGGATTCGGGGAGAAGGTGGGTAGGTGGGGATTGAGGGAGACGGGGAGAAGGTGGGTAGGTGGGGGATTGAGGGAGACGGGGTGAAGGTGGGTAGATGGGGATTGAGGGAGACGGAGAGAAGGTGGGTAGGTGGGGATTGAGGGAGACGGGGAGAAGGTGGATAGGTGGGGATTGAGGGAGACGGGGAGAAGGTGGGTAGGTGGGGGATTGAGGGAGACGGGGAGAAGGTGGGTAGGCGGGGATTGAGGGAGACGGGGAGAAGGTGGGTAGGTGGGGATTGAGGGAGACGGAGAGAAGGTGGGTAGGTGGGGATTGAGGGAGACGGGGAGAAGGTGGGTAGGTGGGGATTGAGGGAGACGGGGAGAAGGTGGGTAGGTGGGGATTGAGGGAGACGGGGTGAAGGTGGGTAGGTGGGGATTGAGGGAGACGGGGAGAAGGTGGGTAGGTGGGGATTGAGGGAGACGGGGAGAAGGTGGGTAGGTGGGGATTGAGGGAGAGGGGGAGAAGGTGGGTAGGTGGGGATTGAGGGAGACGGGGAGAAGGTGGGTAGGTGGGGATTGAGGGAGACGGGGAGAAGGTGGGTAGGTGGGGATTGAGGGAGACGGGGAGAAGGTGGGTAGGTGGGGATTGAGGGAGACGGGGAGAAGGTGGGTAGGTGGGAATTGAGGGCGACGGGGAGAAGGTGGGTAGGTGGGGATTGAGGGAGATGGGGTGAAGGTGGGTAGGTGGGGATTGAGGGAGACGGGGTGAAGGTGGCTAGGTGGGGATTGAGGGAGACGGGGTGAAGGTGGGTAGGTGGGGATTGAGCGAGATGGGGAGAAGGTGGGTAGGTGGGGATTGAGGGAGACGGGGAGAAGGTGGGTAGGTGGGGATTGAGGGAGACGGGGAGAAGGTGGGTAGGTGGGGATTGAGGGAGACGGGGAGAAGGTAGGTAGGTGGGGATTGAGGGAGACGGGGAGAAGGTGGGTAGGTGGGGATTGAGGGAGACGGGGAGAAGGTGGGTAGGTGGGGATTGAGGGAGATGGGGAGAAGGTGGGTAGGTGGGGATTGAGGGAGACGGGGAGAAGGTGGGTAGGTGGGGATTGAGTGAGACGGGGAGAAGGTGGGTAGGTGGGGATTGAGTGAGACGGGGAGAAGGTGGGTAGGTGGGGATTGAGGGAGACGGGGAGAAGGTGGGTAGGTGGGGATTGAGTGAGACGGGGGAGAAGGTGGGTAGGTGGGGATTGAGGGAGACGTGGAGAAGGTGGGTAGGTTGGGATTGAGGGAGACGGGGAGAAGGTAGGTAGGTTGGGATTGAGGGAGACGGGGAGAAGGTGGGTAGGTGGGGATTGAGGGAGACGGGGAGAAGGAGGATAGGTGGGGATTGAGGGAGACGGGGTGAAGGTGGGTAGGTGGGGATTGAGGGAGACGGGGAGAAGGTGGGTAGGTGGGGATTGAGGGAGACAGGGTGAAGGTGGGTAGGTGGGGATTGAGGGAGATGGGGAGAAGGTGGGTAGGTGGGGATTGAGGGAGACGGGGTGAAGGTGGGTAGGTGGGGATTGAGGCAGACGGGATGAAGGTGAGTAGGTGGGGATTGAGGGAGACGGTGAGAAGGTGGGTATGTGGGGATTGAGGGATTCGGGGAGAAGGTAGGTAGGTTGGGATTGAGGGAGACGGGGAGAAGGTGGGTAGGTGGGGATTGAGGGAGACGGGGAGAAGGAGGATAGGTGGGGATTGAGGGAGACGGGGTGAAGGTGGGTAGGTGGGGATTGAGGGAGACGGGGAGAAGGTGGGTAGGTGGGGATTGAGGGAGACAGGGTGAAGGTGGGTAGGTGGGGATTGAGGGAGATGGGGAGAAGGTGGGTAGGTGGGGATTGAGGGAGACGGGGTGAAGGTGGGTAGGTGGGGATTGAGGCAGACGGGATGAAGGTGAGTAGGTGGGGATTGAGGGAGACGGTGAGAAGGTGGGTATGTGGGGATTGAGGGATTCGGGGAGAAGGTGGGTAGGTGGGGATTGAGGGAGACGGGGAGAAGGTGGGTAGGTGGGGATTGAGGGAGACGGGGAGAAGGTGGGTAGGTGGGGGATTGAGGGAGACGGGGTGAAGGTGGGTAGGTGGGGATTGAGGGAGACGGAGAGAAGGTGGGTAGGTGGGGATTGAGGGAGACGGGGAGAAGGTGGATAGGTGGGGATTGAGGGAGACGGGGAGAAGGTGGGTAGGTGGGGGATTGAGGGAGACGGGGAGAAGGTGGGTAGGTGGGGATTGAGGGAGACGGGGAGAAGGTGGGTAGGTGGGGATTGAGGGAGACGGAGAGAAGGTGGGTAGGTGGGGATTGAGGGAGATGGGGAGAAGGTGGGTAGGTGGGGATTGAGGGAGACGGGGAGAAGGTGGGTAGGTGGGGATTGAGGGAGACGGGGTGAAGGTGGGTAGGTGGGGATTGAGGGTGACGGGGAGAAGGTGGGTAGGTGGGGATTGAGGGAGACGGGGAGACGGTGGGTAGGTGGGGATTGAGGGAGAGGGGGAGAAGGTGGGTAGGTGGGGATTGAGGGAGACGGGGAGAAGGTGGGTAGGTGGGGATTGAGGGAGACGGGGAGAAGGTGGGTAGGTGGGGATTGAGGGAGACGGGGAGAAGGTGGGTAGGTGGGGATTGAGGGAGACGGGGAGAAGGTGGGTAGGTGGGAATTGAGGGCGACGGGGAGAAGGTGGGTAGGTGGGGATTGAGGGAGACGGGGTGAAGGTGGGTAGGTGGGGATTGAGCGAGATGGGGAGAAGGTGGGTAGGTGGGGATTGAGGGAGACGGGGAGAAGGTGGGTAGGTGGGGATTGAGGGAGACGGGGAGAAGGTGGGTAGGTGGGGATTGAGGGAGACGGGGAGAAGGTAGGTAGGTGGGGATTGAGGGAGACGGGGAGAAGGTGGGTAGGTGGGGATTGAGGGAGACGGGGAGAAGGTGGGTAGGTGGGGATTGAGGGAGATGGGGAGAAGGTGGGTAGGTGGGGATTGAGGGAGACGGGGAGAAGGTGGGTAGGTGGGGATTGAGTGAGACGGGGAGAAGGTGGGTAGGTGGGGATTGAGGGAGACGGGGAGAAGGTGGGTAGGTGGGGATTGAGTGAGACGGGGGAGAAGGTGGGTAGGTGGGGATTGAGGGAGACGTGGAGAAGGTGGGTAGGTTGGGATTGAGGGAGACGGGGAGAAGGTAGGTAGGTTGGGATTGAGGGAGACGGGGAGAAGGTGGGTAATTGGGATTGAGGGAGACGGGGAGAAGGTGGGTAGGTGGGGATTGAGGGAGACGGCGAGAAGGAGGATAGGTGGGGATTGAGGGAGACGGGGTGAAGGTGGGTAGGTGGGGATTGAGGGAGACGGGGAGAAGGTGGGTAGGTGGGGATTGAGGGAGACAGGGTGAAGGTGGATAGGTGGGGATCGAGGGAGACGGGGAGAAGGTGGGTAGGTGGGGATTGAGGGAGACAGGCTGAAGGTGGGGAGGTGTGGATTGGGGGAGACGGAGAGAAGGTGGGTAGGTGGGGATTGAGGGAGACGGGGTGAAGGTGGGTAGGTGGGGATTGAGGGTGATGGGGAGAAGGTGGGTAGGTGGGGATTGAGGGAGACGGGGAGAAGGTGTGTTGGTGGGGATTGAGGTAGACAGGATGAAGGTGGGTAGGTGGGGTTTGAGGGAGACGGGGAGAAGGTGGGTAGGTGGGTATTGAGGGAGAGGGGGAGAAGGTGGGTAGGTGGGTATTGAGGGAGACGGGGTGAAGGTGGGTAGGTGGGGATTGAGGGAGACGGGGTGAAGGTGGGTCGGTGAGGATTGAGGGAGACGGGGTGAAGGTGGGTAGGTGGCGATTGAAGGAGACGGGGAGAAGGTGGGTAGGTGGGGATTGAGGGAGACGGGGAGAAGGTGGGTAGGTGGGGATTGAGGGAGACGGGGAGAAGGTGGGTAGGTGGGGATTGATGGAGACGGGGAGAAGGTGGGTAGGTGGTGATTGAGGGAGATGGGGATAAGTTGGGTAGGTGGGGATTGAGGGAGACTGGGAGAAGGTGGGTAGGTGGGGATTGAGGGAGACGGGGAGATGGTGGGTAGGTGGGGATTGAGGGAGACGGGGAGAAGGTGGTTAGGTGGGGATTGAGGGAGACGGGGAGAAGGTGGGTAGGTGGGGATTGTGGGAGACGGGGAGAAGGTGGGTAGGTGGGGATTGAGGGAGACTGGGAGAAGGTGGGTAGGTGGGGATTGAGGGAGACGGGGAGAAGGTGGGTAGGTGGGGATTGAGGGAGACGGGGAGAAGGTGGGTAGGTGGGGATTGAGGGAGACGGAGAGACGGTGGGTAGGTGTGGATTGAGGGAGATGGGGAGAAGGTGGGTAGGTGAGGATTGAGGGAGACGGGGTGAAGGTGTGTAGGTGGGGATTGAAGGAGACGGGGAGAAGGTGGGTAGGTGGGGATTGAGGGAGACGGGGAGAAGGTGGGTAGGTGGGGATTGAGGGAGATGGGGAGAAGGTGGGTAGGTGGGGATTGAGGGAGACGGGGAGAAGGTGTGTAGGTGGGGATAGAGGGAGACGGGGAGAAGGTGGGTAGGTGGGGATTGAGGGAGACGGGGAGAAGGTGGGTAGGTGGGGATTGAGGTAGACAGGATGAAGGTGGGTAGGTGGGGTTTGAGGGAGACGGGGAGAAGGTGGGTAGGTGGGGATTGAGGGAGACAGGGTGAAGGTGGGTAGGTGGGGATTGAGGGAGACGGGGAGAAGGTGGGTAGGTGGGGATTGAGGGAGACGGGGTGAAGGTGGCTAGGTGGGGATTGAGGGAGACGGGGAGAAGGTGGGTAGGTGGGGATTGAGTGAGACGGGGAGAAGGTGGGTAGGTGGGGATTGAGTGAGACGGGGAGAAGGTGGGTAGGTGGGGATTGAGGGAGACGGGGAGAAGGTGGGTAGGTGGGGATTGAGGGAGATGGGGAGAAGGTGGGTAGGTGGGGATTGAGGGAGACGGGGAGAAGGTGGGTAGGTGGGGATTGAGTGAGAAGGGGAGAAGGTGGGTAGGTGGGGATTGAGGGAGACGGGGAGAAGGTGGGTAGGTGGGGATTGAGTGAGACGGGGGAGAAGGTGGGTAGGTGGGGATTGAGGGAGACGTGGAGAAGGTGGGTAGGTTGGGATTGAGGGAGACGGGGAGAAGGTAGGTAGGTTGGGATTGAGGGAGACGGGGAGAAGGTGGGTAATTGGGATTGAGGGAGACGGGGAGAAGGTGGGTAGGTGGGGATTGAGGGAGACGGCGAGAAGGAGGATAGGTGGGGATTGAGGGAGACGGGGTGAAGGTGGGTAGGTGGGGATTGAGGGAGACGGGGAGAAGGTGGGTAGGTGGGGATTGAGGGAGACAGGGTGAAGGTGGATAGGTGGGGATCGAGGGAGACGGGGAGAAGGTGGGTAGGTGGGGATTGAGGGAGACAGGCTGAAGGTGGGGAGGTGTGGATTGGGGGAGACGGAGAGAAGGTGGGTAGGTGGGGATTGAGGGAGACGGGGTGAAGGTGGGTAGGTGGGGATTGAGGGTGATGGGGAGAAGGTGGGTAGGTGGGGATTGAGGGAGACGGGGAGAAGGTGTGTTGGTGGGGATTGAGGTAGACAGGATGAAGGTGGGTAGGTGGGGTTTGAGGGAGACGGGGAGAAGGTGGGTAGGTGGGTATTGAGGGAGAGGGGGAGAAGGTGGGTAGGTGGGTATTGAGGGAGACGGGGTGAAGGTGGGTAGGTGGGGATTGAGGGAGACGGGGTGAAGGTGGGTCGGTGAGGATTGAGGGAGACGGGGTGAAGGTGGGTAGGTGGCGATTGAAGGAGACGGGGAGAAGGTGGGTAGGTGGGGATTGAGGGAGACGGGGAGAAGGTGGGTAGGTGGGGATTGAGGGAGACGGGGAGAAGGTGGGTAGGTGGGGATTGATGGAGACGGGGAGAAGGTGGGTAGGTGGTGATTGAGGGAGATGGGGATAAGTTGGGTAGGTGGGGATTGAGGGAGACTGGGAGAAGGTGGGTAGGTGGGGATTGAGGGAGACGGGGAGATGGTGGGTAGGTGGGGATTGAGGGAGACGGGGAGAAGGTGGTTAGGTGGGGATTGAGGGAGACGGGGAGAAGGTGGGTAGGTGGGGATTGTGGGAGACGGGGAGAAGGTGGGTAGGTGGGGATTGAGGGAGACTGGGAGAAGGTGGGTAGGTGGGGATTGAGGGAGACGGGGAGAAGGTGGGTAGGTGGGGATTGAGGGAGACGGGGAGAAGGTGGGTAGGTGGGGATTGAGGGAGACGGAG
This sequence comes from Isurus oxyrinchus, assembly GCA_026770705.1. Taxonomy (NCBI): domain Eukaryota; kingdom Metazoa; phylum Chordata; class Chondrichthyes; order Lamniformes; family Lamnidae; genus Isurus; species Isurus oxyrinchus. Next base: position 112,713 of record JANJGN010001479.1, read on the forward strand.
AGACGGTGGGTAGGTGTGGATTGAGGGAGATGGGGAGAAGGTGGGTAGGTGAGGATTGAGGGAGACGGGGTGAAGGTGTGTAGGTGGGGATTGAAGGAGACGGGGAGAAGGTGGGTAGGTGGGGATTGAGGGAGACGGGGAGAAGGTGGGTAGGTGGGGATTGAGGGAGATGGGGAGAAGGTGGGTAGGTGGGGATTGAGGGAGACGGGGAGAAGGTGTGTAGGTGGGGATAGAGGGAGACGGGGAGAAGGTGGGTAGGTGGGGATTGAGGGAGACGGGGAGAAGGTGGGTAGGTGGGGATTGAGGTAGACAGGATGAAGGTGGGTAGGTGGGGTTTGAGGGAGACGGGGAGAAGGTGGGTAGGTGGGGATTGAGGGAGACAGGGTGAAGGTGGGTAGGTGGGGATTGAGGGAGACGGGGAGAAGGTGGGTAGGTGGGGATTGAGGGAGACGGGGTGAAGGTGGCTAGGTGGGGATTGAGGGAGACGGGGAGAAGGTGGGTAGGTGGGGATTGAGTGAGACGGGGAGAAGGTGGGTAGGTGGGGATTGAGTGAGACGGGGAGAAGGTGGGTAGGTGGGGATTGAGGGAGACGGGGAGATGGTGGGTAAGTGGGGATTGAGGTAGACGGGGAGCAGGTGGGTAGGTGGGGATTGAGGGAGACGGGGAGAAGGTGGGTAGGTGGGGATTGAGGGAAACGGGGAGAAGGTGTGTAGGTGGGGATTGAGGGAGATGGGGAGAAGGTGGGTAGGTGGGGATTGAGGGAGACGGGGAGAAGGTGGGTAGGTGGGGATTGAGGGAGACGGGGAGAAGGTGGGTAGGTGGGGATTGAGGGAGACGGGGAGAAGGTGGGTAGGTGGGTAGGTGGGGATTGAGGGAGACGGGGAGAAGGTGGGTAGGTGGGGATTGATGGAGACGGGGAGAAGGTGGGTAGGTGGGGATTGAGGGAGACGGGGATAAGTTGGGTAGGTGGGGATTGAGGGAGACTGGGAGAAGGTGGGTAGGTGGGGATTGAGGGAGACGGGGAGATTGTGGGTAGGTGGGGATTGAGGGAGACGGGGAGAAGGAGGTTAGGTGGGGATTGAGGGAGACGGGGAGAAGGTGGGTAGGTGGGGATTGTGGGAGACGGGGAGAAGGTGGGTAGGTGGGGATTGAGGGAGACTGGGAGAAGGTGGGTAGGTGGGGATTGAGGGAGACGGGGAGAAGGTGGGTAGGTGGGGATTGAGGGAGACGGGGAGAAGGTGGGTAGCTGGGGATTGAGGGAGACGGAGAGACGGTGGGTAGGTGTGGATTGAGGGAGATGGGGAGAAGGTGGGTAGGTGAGGATTGAGGGAGACGGGGTGAAGGTGTGTAGGTGGGGATTGAAGGAGACGGGGAGAAGGTGGGTAGGTGGGGATTGAGGGAGACGGGGAGAAGGTGGGTAGGTGGGGATTGAGGGAGATGGGGAGAAGGTGGGTAGGTGGGGATTGAGGGAGACGGGGAGAAGGTGTGTAGGTGGGGATAGAGGGAGACGGGGAGAAGGTGGGTAGGTGGGGATTGAGGGAGACGGGGAGAAGGTGGGTAGGTGGGGATTGAGGTAGACAGGATGAAGGTGGGTAGGTGGGGTTTGAGGGAGACGGGGAGAAGGTGGGTAGGGGGGATTGAGGGAGACGGGGAGAAGGTGGGTAGGTGGGGATTGAGGGAGACGGAGAGAAGGAGGATAGGTGGGTAGGTGGGGATTGAGGGAGAAGGGGAGAAGGTGAGTAGGTGGGGATTGAGGGAGACGGGGAGAAGGTGGGTAGGTGGGGATTGAGGGAGACGGGGTGAAGGTGGGTAGGTGGGGATTGAGGGAGACGGGGAGAAGGTGGGTAGGTGGGGATTGAGGGAGACGGGGTGAAGGTGGCTAGGTGGGGATTGAGGGAGACGGGCAGAAGGTGGGTAGGTAGGGATTGAGGGAGATGGGGAGAAGGTGGGTAGGTGGGGATTGAGGGAGACGGGGAGAAGGTGGGTAGGTGGGGATTGAGGGAGACGGGGTGAAGGTGGGTAGATGGGGATTGGGGGAGATGGGGAGAAGGTGGGTAGGTGGGGATACAGGGAGACGGGGAGAAGGTGGGTAGGTGGGGATTGAGGGAGACTGGCTGAAGGTGGGTAGGTGGGGATTGAGGGAGACGGGGAGAAGGTGGGCAGGTGGGGATTGAGAGAGATGGAGAGAAGGTGGGTAGGTGGGTAGGTGGGGATTGAGGGAGACGGGGAGAAGGTGAGTAGGTGGGGATTGAGGGAGACGGGGTGAAGGTGGGTAGGTGGGGATTGAGGGAGACGGGGAGAAGGTGGGTAGGTGGGGATTGAGGGAGACGGGGTGAAGGTGGGTAGGTGGGGATTGAGGGAGACGGGGAGAATGTGGGTTGGTGGGGATTGAGGGAGACGGGGTGAAGTTGGCTAGGTGGGGATTGAGGGAGACGGGCAGAAGGTGGGTAGGTAGGGATTGAGGGAGATGGGGAGAAGGTGGGTAGGTGGGGATTGAGGGAGACGGGGAGAAGGTGGGTAGGTGGGGATTGAGGGAGACGGGGTGAAGGTGGGTAGATGGGGATTGAGGGAGATGGGGAGAAGGTGGGTAGGTGGGGATAGAGGGAGACGGGGTGAAGGTGGGTAGGTGGGGATTGAGGGAGACGGGGAGAAGGTGGGCAGGTGGGGATTGAGAGAGATGGAGAGAAGGTGGGTAGGTGGGGATTGAGAGGGATGGAGAGAAGGTGGGTAGGTGGGGTTTGAGGGAAACGGGGGAGAAGGTGGGTAGGTGGGGATTGAGGGAGACGGGGAGAAGGTGGGTAGGGGGGATTGAGGGAGACGGGCAGAAGGTGGGTAGGTGGGGATTGAGGGAGACGGGGAGAAGGTGGGTAGGTGGGGATTGAGGGAGACGGGCAGAAGGTGGGTAGGTGTGGATTGAGGGAGACCGGGTGAATGTGGGTAGATGGGGATTGAGGGAGAAGGGGAGAAGGTGGGTAGGGGGGATTGAGGGAGACGGGGAGAAGGTGGGTAGGTGGGGATTGAGGGAGACGGAGAGAAGGAGGATAGGTGGGTAGGTGGGGATTGAGGGAGAAGGGGAGAAGGTGAGTAGGTGGGGATTGAGGGAGACGGGGAGAAGGTGGGTAGGTGGGGATTGAGGGAGATGGGGTGAAGGTGGGTAGGTGGGGATTGAGGGAGACGGGGAGAAGGTGGGTAGGTGGGGATTGAGGGAGACGGGGTGAAGGTGGCTAGGTGGGGATTGAGGGAGACGGGCAGAAGGTGGGTAGGTAGGGATTGAGGGAGATGGGGAGAAGGTGGGTAGGTGGGGATTGAGGGAGACGGGGAGAAGGTGGGTAGGTGGGGATTGAGGGAGACGGGGTGAAGGTGGGTAGATGGGGATTGAGGGAGATGGGGAGAAGGTGGGTAGGTGGGGATACAGGGAGACGGGGAGAAGGTGGGTAGGTGGGGATTGAGGGAGACTGGCTGAAGGTGGGTAGGTGGGGATTGAGGGAGACGGGGAGAAGGTGGGCAGGTGGGGATTGAGAGAGATGGAGAGAAGGTGGGTAGGTGGGTAGGTGGGGATTGAGGGAGACGGGGAGAAGGTGAGTAGGTGGGGATTGAGGGAGACGGGGAGAAGGTGGGTAGGTGGGGATTGAGGGAGACGGGGTGAAGGTGGGTAGGTGGGGATTGAGGGAGACGGGGAGAATGTGGGTTGGTGGGGATTGAGGGAGACGGGGTGAAGTTGGCTAGGTGGGGATTGAGGGAGACGGGCAGAAGGTGGGTAGGTAGGGATTGAGGGAGATGGGGAGAAGGTGGGTAGGTGGGGATTGAGGGAGACGGGGAGAAGGTGGGTAGGTGGGGATTGAGGGAGACGGGGAGAAGGTGGGTAGGTGGGGATTGATGGAGACGGGGAGAAGGTGGGTAGGTGGGGATTGAGGGAGACAGGGAGAAGGTGGGTAGGTGGGGATTGAGGGAGACGGGGAGAAGGTGGGTAGGTGGGGATTGAGGGAGACGGGGAGAAGGTGGGTAGGTGGGGATTGAGGGAGACGGAGAGAAGGTGGGTAGGTGGGGATTGAGGGAGATGGGGAGAAGGTGGGTAGGTGGGGATTGAGGGAGACGTGGTGAAGGTGGTTATGTGGGGATTGAGGGAGACGGGGAGAAGGTGGGTAGGTGGGGATTGAGGGAGACGGCGAGAAGGTGGGTAGGTGGGGATTGAGGGAGAGGGGGAGAAGGTGGGTAGGTGGGGATTGAGGGAGACGGGGTGAAGGTGGGTAGGTGGGGATTGAGGGAGACGGGGAGAAGGTGGGTAGGTGGGGATTGAGGGAGACGGGGAGAAGGTGTGTAGGTGGGGATTGAGGGAGATGGGGAGAAGGTGGGTAGGTGGGGATTGAGGGAGACGGGGAGAAGGTGGGTAGGTGGGGATTGAGGGAGACGGGGAGAAGGTGGGTAGGTGGGGATTGAGGGAGACGGGGAGAAGGTGGGTAGGTGGGGATTGAGGGAGACGGGGAGAAGGTGTGTAGGTGGGGATTGAGGGAGATGGGGAGAAGGTGGTTAGGTGGGGAGTGAGGGAGACGGGGAGAAGGTGGGTAGGTGGGGATTGAGGGAGACGGGGAGAAGGTGGGTACGTGGGGATTGAGGGAGACGGGGAGAAGGTGGGTAATTGGGGAATGAGGGAGACGGGGAGACGGTGGGTACGTGGGGATTGAGGGAGATGGGGTGACGGTGGTTAGGTGGGGATTGAGGGAGACGGGGAGAAGGTGGGTAGGTGGGGATTGAGGGAGACAGGAGGAAGGTGGGTAGGTGGGGATTGAGGGAGACGGGGAGAAGGTGGGTAGGTGGGTAGGTGGGGATTGAGGGAGACGGGGAGAAGGTGGGTAGGTGGGGATTGAGGGAGACGGGGAGAAGGTGGGTAGGTGGGGATTGATGGAGACGGGGAGAAGGTGGTTAGGTGGGGATTGAGGGAGACGGGGAGAAGTTGGGTGGGTGGGGATTGAGGGAGACGGGGAGAAGGTGGGTAGGTGGGGATTGAGGGAGACGGGGAGAAGGTGGGTAAGTGGGGATTGAGGGAGACGGGAAGAAGGTGGGTAGGTGGGGATTGAGGGAGATGGGGTGAAGGTGGGTAGGTGGGGATTGAGGGAGACGGGGAGAAGGTGGGTAGGTGGGGATTGAGGGAGACGGGGAGAAGGTGGGTAGGTGGCGATTGAGGGAGACTGAGAGAAGGTGGGTAGGTGGGGATTGAGGGAGACGGGGAGAAGGTGGGTAGGTGGGGATTGAGGGAGACGGGGAGAAGGTGGGTAGGTGGGGATTGAGGGAGACGGAGAGAAGGTGGGTAGGTGGGGATTGAGGGAGAGGGGGAGAAGGTGGGTAGGTGGGGATTGAGGGAGACGGGGAGAAGGTGGGTAGGTGGGGATTGAGGGAGACGGGGAGAAGGTGGGTAGGTGGGGATTGAGGGAGACGGGGAGAAGGTGGGTAGGTGGGGATTGAGGGAGACGGGAAGAAGGTGGGTAGGTGGGGATTGAGGGAGACGGGGAGAAGGTGGGTAGGTGGGAATTGAGGGCGACGGGGAGAAGGTGGGTAAGTGGGGATTGCGGGAGACGGGGGAGAAGGTGGGTAGGTGGGGATTGAGGTAGACAGGATGAAGGTGGGTAGGTGGGGATTGAGGGAGATGGGGAGAAGGTGGGTAGGTGGGGATTGAGGGAGACGGGGAGAAGGTGGGTAGGTGGGGATTGAGGGAGACGGGGAGAAGCTGGGTAGGTGGGGATTGAGGGAGACGGGGAGAAGGAGGGTAGGTGGTTATGTGGGGATTGAGGGAGACGGGGAGAAGGTGGGTAGGTGGGGATTGAGGGAGACGGGGAGAAGGTGGGTAGGTGGGGATTGAGGGAGACGGGGAGAAGGTAGGTAGGTGGGGATTGAGGGAGACGGGGAGAAGGTGGGTAGGTGGGGATTGAGGGAGACGGGGTGAAGGTGGGTAGGTGGGGATTGAGGGAGACGGGGAGAAGGTGGGTAGGTGGGGATTGAGGGAGACGGGGAGAAGGTGGGTAGGTGGGGATTGAGGTAGACAGGATGAAGGTGGGTAGGTGGGGATTGAGGGAGATGGGGTGAAGGTGGGTAGGAGGGGATTGAGGGAGACGGGGAGAAGGTGGGTAGGTGGGGATTGAGGTAGACGGGGTGAAGGTGGCTAGGTGGGGATTGAGGTAGACGGGCAGAAGGTGGTTAGGTAAGGATTGAGGGAGATGGGGAGAAGGTGGGTAGGTGGGGATTGAGGGAGACGGGGAGAAGGTGGGTAGGTGGGGATTGAGGGAGACGGGGAGAAGGTGGGCAGGTGGGGATTGAGGTAGACGGGGAGCAGGTGGGTAGGTGGGGATTGAGGGAGAAGGGGAGACGGTGGGTAGGTGGGGATTGAGGGAGACGGGGAGAAGGTGGGTAGGTGGGGCTTGAGGGAGACGGGGAGAAGGTGGGTAGGTGGGGATTGAGGGAGACGGGGAGAAGGTGTGTAGGTGGGGATTGAGGGAGATGGGGAGAAGGTGGGTAGGTGGGGATTGAGGTAGACGGGGAGAAGGTGGGTAGGTGGGGATTGAGGGAGACGGGGCGAAGGTGGGTAGGTGGGGATTGAGGGAGACGGGGAGAAGGTCGGTAGGTGGGGATTGAGGGAGACGGGGAGAAGGTGTGTAGGTGGGGATTGAGGGAGATGGGGAGAAGGTGGTTAGGTGGGGAGTGAGGGAGACGGGGAGAAGGTGGGTAGGTGGGGATTGAGGGAGACGGGGAGAAGGTGGGTAGGGGGGATTGAGGGAGACGGGGAGAAGGTGGGTAGGTGGGGATTGAGGGAGACGGAGAGAAGGAGGATAGGTGGGTAGGTGGGGATTGAGGGAGACGGGGAGAAGGTGAGTAGGTGGGGATTGAGGGAGACGGGGAGAAGGTGGGTAGGTGGGGATTGAGGGAGACGGGGTGAAGGTGGGTAGGTGGGGATTGAGGGAGACGGCGAGAAGGTGGGTAGGTGGGGATTGAGGGAGACGGGGTGAAGGTGGCTAGGTGGGGATTGAGGGAGACGGGCAGAAGGTGGGTAGGTAGGGATTGAGGGAGATGGGGAGAAGGTGGGTAGGTGGGGATTGAGGGAGACGGGGAGAAGGTGGGTAGGTGGGGATTGAGGGAGACGGGGTGAAGGTGGGTAGATGGGGATTGAGGCAGATGGGGAGAAGGTGGGTAGGTGGGGATACAGGGAGACGGGGAGAAGGTGGGTAGGTGGGGATTGAGGGAGACTGGCTGAAGGTGGGTAGGTGGGGATTGAGGGAGACGGGGAGAAGGTGGGCAGGTGGGGATTGAGAGAGATGGAGAGAAGGTGGGTAGGTGGGTAGGTGGGGTTTGAGGGAGAAGGGGAGAAGGTGAGTAGGTGGGGATTGAGGGAGACGGGGAGAAGGTGGGTAGGTGGGGATTGAGGGAGACGGGGTGAAGGTGGGTAGGTGGGGATTGAGGGAGACGGGGAGAATGTGGGTTGGTGGGGATTGAGGGAGACGGGGTGAAGTTGGCTAGGTGGGGATTGAGGGAGACGGGCAGAAGGTGGGTAGGTAGGGATTGAGGGAGATGGGGAGAAGGTGGGTAGGTGGGGATTGAGGGAGACGGGGAGAAGGTGGGTAGGTGGGGATTGAGGGAGACGGGGTGAAGGTGGGTAGATGGAGATTGAGGGAGATGGGGAGAAGGTGGGTAGGTGGGGATAGAGGGAGACGGGGAGAAGGTGGGTAGGTGGGGATTGAGGGAGACGGGGTGAAGGTGGGTAGGTGGGGATTGAGAGAGATGGAGAGAAGGTGGGTAGGTGGGGTTTGAGGGAAACGGGGGAGAAGGTGGGTAGGTGGGGATTGAGGGAGACGGGGAGAAGGTGGGTAGGTGGGGATTGAGGGAGACGGGGAGAAGTTGGGTAGGTGGGGATTGAGGGAGACGGGGTGAAGGTTGGTTGGTAGGGATCAAGGGAATAGGGGAGATGGTGGGTAGGTGGGGATTGAGGGAGACGGGGAGAAGGTGGGTAGGTGGGGATTGAGGGAGACGGGGAGAAGGTGGGTAGGTGGGGATTGAGGGAGACGGGGAGAAGGTGGGTAGGTGGGGATTGAGGGAGAAGGGGAGAAGGTGGGTAGGTGGGGTTTGAGGGAGACGGGGTGAAGGTGGATAGTTGGGGATTGAGGGAGACGGGGAGAAGGAGGGTAGGTGGGGATTGAGGGAGACGGGGAGAAGGTGGGTAGGTGGGGATTGAGGGAGACGGGGAGAAGGTGGGTAGGTGGGGACTGAGGTAGACGGGGAGAAGGTGGGTAGATGGGGATTGAGGGAGACGGGGAGAAGGTGGGTAGGTGGGGATTGAGGGAGAAGGGGAGAAGGTGGGTAGGTGGGGTTTGAGGGAGACGGGGTGAAGGTGGATAGTTGGGGATTGAGGGAGACGGGGAGAAGGAGGGTAGGTGGGGATTGAGGGAGACGGGGAGAAGGTGGGTAGGTGGGGATTGAGGGAGACGGGGAGAAGGTGGGTAGGTGGGGACTGAGGTAGACGGGGAGAAGGTGGGTAGATGGGGATTGAGGGAGACGTGGAGAAGGTGGGTAGGTGGTGATTGAGGGAGACGGGGTGATGGCGGGTAGTTGGGGATTGAGGGAGACGGGGAGAAGGTGGGTAGGTGGGGATTGAGGGGGAGGGGGAGAAAGTGGGTAGGAAGGGATTGAGGGAGACGGGGAGAAGGTGGGTAGATGGTGATTGAGGGAGACGGGGAGAAGGTGGGTAGGTGGGGATTGAGGGAGACAGGGAGAAGGTGGGTAGGTGGGGATTGAGGGAGACGGTGAGAAGGTGGGTACGTGGGGATTGAGGGAGACGGGGAGAAGGTGGGTAAGTGGGGAATGAGGGAGACGGGAGACTGTGGGTAGGTGGGGATTGAGAGAGATGGGGTGACGGTGGTTAGGTGGGGATTGAGGGAGACGGGGAGAAGGTGGGTAGGTGGGGATTGAGGGAGACGGGGAGAAGGTGGGTAGGTGGGGATTGAGGGAGACGGGGAGAAGGTGGGTAGGTGGGTAGGTGGGGATTGAGGGAGACGGGGAGAAGGTGGGTAGGTGGGGATTGAGGGAGACGGGGAGAAGGTGGGTAGGTGGGGATTGATGGAGACGGGGAGAAGGTGGGTAGGTGGGGATTGAGGGAGACAGGGAGAAGGTGGGTAGGTGGGGATTGAGGGAGACGGGGAGAAGGTGGGTAGGTGGGGATTGAGGGAGACGGGGAGAAGGTGGGTAGGTGGGGATTGAGGGAGACGGAGAGAAGGTGGGTAGGTGGGGATTGAGGGAGATGGGGAGAAGGTGGGTAGGTGGGGATTGAGGGAGACGTGGTGAAGGTGGTTATGTGGGGATTGAGGGAGACGGGGAGAAGGTGGGTAGGTGGGGATTGAGGGAGACGGCGAGAAGGTGGGTAGGTGGGGATTGAGGGAGACGGGGAGAAGGTGGGTAGGTGGGGATTGAGGGAGACGGTGTGAAGGTGGGTAGGTGGGGATTGAGGGAGATGGGGTGAAGGTGGGTAGGTGGGGATTGAGGGAGACGGGGAGAAGGTGGGTAGGTGGGGATTGAGGGAGACGGGGAGAAGGTGGGTAGGTGGGGATTTAGGGAGACTGGGAGAAGGTGGGTAGGTGGGGATTGAGGGAGACGGGGAGAAGGTGGGTAGGTGGGGATTGAGGGAGACGGGGAGAAGGTGGGTAGGTGGGGATTGAGGGAGACGGAGAGAAGGTGGGTAGGTGGGGATTGAGGGAGATGGGGAGAAGGTGGGTAGGTGGGGATTGAGGGAGACGGGGAGAAGGTGGGTAAGTGCGGATTGAGGGAGGCGGGGAGAAGGTGGGTAGGTGGGGATTTAGGGAGACGGGGAGAAGGTGGGTAGGTGGGGATTGAGGGAGACGGGGAGAAGGTGGGTAGGTGGGGATTGAGGGAGACGGGGAGAAGGTGGGTAGGTGGGGATTGAGGGAGACGGGGAGAAGGTGGGTAGGTGGGGATTGAGGGAGACGGGGAGAAGGTGGGTAGGTGGGAATTGAGGGCGACGGGGAGAAGGTGGGTAAGTGGGGATTGCGGGAGACGGGGGAGAAGGTGGGTAGTTGGGGATTGAGGTAGACAGGATGAAGGTGGGTAGGTGGGGATTGAGGGAGATGGGGAGAAGGTGGGTAGGTGGGGATTGAGGGAGACGGGGAGAAGGTGGGTAGGTGGGGATTGAGGGAGACGGGACGAAGCTGGGTAGGTGGGGATTGAGGGAGACGGGGAGAAGGTGGGTAGGTGGTTATGTGGGGATTGAGGGAGACGGGGAGAAGGTGGGTAGGTGGGGATTGAGGGAGACGGGGAGAAGGTGGGTAGGTGGGGATTGAGGGAGACGGGGAGAAGGTAGGTAGGTGGGGATTGAGGGAGACGGGGAGAAGGTGGGTAGGTGGGGATTGAGGGAGACGGGGTGAAGGTGGGTAGGTGAGGATTGAGGGAGACGGGGTGAAGGTGGGTAGGTGGGGATTGAAGGAGACGGGGAGAAGGTGGGTAGGTGGCGATTGAGGGAGACGGGGAGAAGGTGGGTAGGTGGGGATTGAGGGAGATGGGGAGAAGATGGGTAGGTGGGGATTGAGGGAGACGGCGAGAAGGTGGGTAGGTGGGGATTGAGGGAGACGGGGAGAAGGTGGGTAGGTGGGGATTGAGGGAGACGGGGAGAAGGTGGGTAGGTGGGGATTGAGGGAGACGGGAAGAAGGTGGGTAGGTGGGGATTGAGGGAGACGGGGAGAAGGTGGGTAGGTGGGGATTGAGGGAGACGGGGAGAAGGTGGGTAGGTGGGGATTGAGGGAGACGGGGAGAAGGTGGGTAGGTGGGGATTGAGGGAGACGGGGAGAAGGTGGGTAGGTGGGGATTGAGGGAGATGGGGAGAAGGTGGGTAGGTGGGGATTGAGGGAGATGGGGAGAAGGTGGGTAGGTGGGGATTGAGGGAGACGGGGAGAAGGTGGTTATGTGGGGATTGAGGGAGACGGGGAGAAGGTGGGTAGGTGGGGATTGAGGGAGACGGGGAGAAGGTGGGTAGGTGGGGATTGAGGGAGACGGGGAGAAGGTCGGTAGGTGGGGATTGAGGGAGATGGGGAGAAGGTGGTTAGGTGGGGAGTGAGGGAGACGGGGAGAAGGTGGGTAGGTGGGGATTGAGGGAGATGGGGAGAAGGTGGGTAGGTGGGGATTGAGGGAGACGGGGAGAAGGTGGGTAGGTGGGGATTGAGGGAGACGGGGAGAAGGTGGGTACGTGGGGATTGAGGGAGACGGGGAGAAGGTGGGTAAGTGGGGAATGAGGGAGACGGGGAGACGGTGGGTAGGTGGGGATTGAGGGAGATGGGGTGACGGTGGTTAGGTGGGGATTGAGGGAGACGGGGAGAAGGTGGGTAGGTGGGGATTGAGGGAGACGGGAGGAAGGTGGGTAGGTGGGGATTGAGGGAGACGGGGAGAAGGTGGGTAGGTGGGTAGGTGGGGATTGAGGGAGACGGGGTGAAGGTGGGTAGGTTGGGATTGAGGGAGACGGGGAGAAGGTGGGTAGGTGGGGATTGATGGAGACGGGGAGAAGGTGGTTAGGTGGGGATTGAGGGAGACGGGGAGAAGTTGGGTGGGTGGGGAATGAGGGAGACGGGGAGAAGGTGGGTAGGTGGGGATTGAGGGAGACGGGGAGAAGGTGGGTAAGTGGGGATTGAGGGAGACGGGAAGAAGGTGGGTAGGTGGGGATTGAGGGAGATGGGGTGAAGGTGGGTAGGTGGGGATTGAGGGAGACGGGGAGAAGGTGGGTAGGTGGGGATTGAGGGAGACGGGGAGAAGGTGGGTAGGTGGGGATTGAGGGAGACTGGGAGAAGGTGGGTAGGTGGGGATTGAGGGAGACGGGGAGAAGGTGGGTAGGTGGGGATTGAGGGAGACGGGGAGAAGGTGGGTAGGTGGGGATTGAGGGAGACGGAGAGAAGGTGGGTAGGTGGGGATTGAGGGAGAGGGGGAGAAGGTGGGTAGGTGGGGATTGAGGGAGACGGGGAGAAGGTGGGTAGGTGGGGATTGAGGGAGACGGGGAGAAGGTGGGTAGGTGGGGATTGAGGGAGACGGGAAGAAGGTGGGTAGGTGGGATTGAGGGAGACGGGGAGAAGGTGGGTAGGTGGGAATTGAGGGCGACGGGGAGAAGGTGGGTAAGTGGGGATTGCGGGAGACGGGGGAGAAGGTGGGTAGGTGGGGATTGAGGTAGACAGGATGAAGGTGGGTAGGTGGGGATTGAGGGAGATGGGGAGAAGGTGGGTAGGTGGGGATTGAGGGAGACGGGGAGAAGGTGGGTAGGTGGGGATTGAGGGAGACGGGGAGAAGCTGGGTAGGTGGGGATTGAGGGAGACGGGGAGAAGGAGGGTAGGTGGTTATGTGGGGATTGAGGGAGACGGGGAGAAGGTGGGTAGGTGGGGATTGAGGGAGACGGGGAGAAGGTGGGTAGGTGGGGATTGAGGGAGACGGGGAGAAGGTAGGTAGGTGGGGATTGAGGGAGACGGGGAGAAGGTGGGTAGGTGGGGATTGAGGGAGACGGGGTGAAGGTGGGTAGGTGGGGATTGAGGGAGACGGGGAGAAGGTGGGTAGGTGGGGATTGAGGGAGACGGGGAGAAGGTGGGTAGGTGGGGATTGAGGTAGACAGGATGAAGGTGGGTAGGTGGGGATTGAGGGAGATGGGGTGAAGGTGGGTAGGTGGGGATTGAGGGAGACGGGGAGAAGGTGGGTAGGTGGGGATTGAGGGAGACGGGGTGAAGGTGGCTAGGTGGGGATTGAGGTAGACGGGCAGAAGGTGGGTAGGTAGGGATTGAGGGAGATGGGGAGAAGGTGGGTAGGTGGGGATTGAGGGAGACGGGGAGAAGGTGGGTAGGTGGGGATTGAGGGAGACGGGGAGAAGGTGGGCAGGTGGGGATTGAGGTAGACGGGGAGCAGGTGGGTAGGTGGGGATTGAGGGAGATGGGGAGACGGTGGGTAGGTGGGGATTGAGGGAGACGGGGAGAAGGTGGGTAGGTGGTGCTTGAGGGAGACGGGGAGAAGGTGGGTAGGTGGGGATTGAGGGAGACGGGGAGAAGGTGTGTAGGTGTGGATTGAGGGAGATGGGGAGAAGGTGGGTAGGTGGGGATTGAGGGAGACGGGGAGAAGGTGGGTAGGTGGGGATTGAGGGAGACGGGGAGAAGGTGGGTAGGTGGGGATTGAGGGAGACGGGGAGAAGGTCGGTAGGTGGGGATTGAGGGAGACGGGGAGAAGGTGTGTAGGTGGGGATTGAGGGAGATGGGGAGAAGGTGGTTAGGTGGGGAGTGAGGGAGACGGGGAGAAGGTGGGTAGGTGGGGATTGAGGGAGACGGGGAGAAGGTGGGTAGGTGGGGATTGAGGGAGACGGGGAGAAGGTGGGTACGTGGGGATTGAGGGAGACGGGGAGTAGGTGGGTAAGTGGGGAATGAGGGAGACGGGGAGACGGTGGGTAGGTGGGGATTGAGGGAGATGGGGTGACGGTGGTTAGGTGGGGATTGAGGGAGACGGGGAGAAGGTGGGTAGGTGGGGATTGAGGGAGACGGGAGGAAGGTGGGTAGGTGGGGATTGAGGGAGACGGGGAGAAGGTGGGTAGGTGGGTAGGTGGGGATTGAGGGAGACGGGGAGAAGGTGGGTAGGTGGGGATTGAGGGAGACGGGGAGAAGGTGGGTAGGTGGGGATTGATGGAGACGGGGAGAAGGTGGTTAGGTGGGGATTGAGGGAGACGGGGAGAAGTTGGGTGAGTGGGGATTGAGGGAGACGGGGAGAAGGTGGGTAGGTGGGGATTGAGGGAGACGGGGAGAAGGTGGGTAAGTGGGGATTGAGGGAGACGGGAAGAAGGTGGGTAGGTGGGGATTGAGGGACGATGGGGTGAAGGTGGGTAGGTCGGGATTGAGGGAGACGGGGAGAAGGTGGGTAGGTGGGGATTGAGGGAGACGGGGAGATGGTGGGTAGGTGGGGATTGAGGGAGACTGGGAGAAGGTGGGTAGGTGGGGATTGAGGGAGACGGGGAGAAGGTGGGTAGGTGGGGATTGAGGGAGACGGGGAGAAGGTGGGTAGGTGGGGATTGAGGGAGACGAAGAGAAGGTGGGTAGGTGGGGATTGAGGGAGAGGGGGAGAAGGTGGGTAGGTGGGGATTGAGGGAGACGGGGAGAAGGTGGGTAGGTGGGGATTGAGGGAGACGGGGAGAAGGTGGGTAGGTGGGGATTGAGGGAGACGGGGAGAAGGTGGGTAGGTGGGGATTGAGGGAGACGGGAAGAAGGTGGGTAGGTGGGGATTGAGGGAGACGGGGAGAAGGTGGGTAGGTGGGAATTGAGGGCGACGGGGAGAAGGTGGGTAAGTGGGGATTGCGGAGACGGGGGAGAAGGTGGGTAGGTGGGGATTGAGGTAGACAGGATGAAGGTGGGTAGGTGGGGATTGAGGGAGATGGGGAGAAGGTGGGTAGGTGGGGATTGAGGGAGACGGGGAGAAGGTGGGTAGGTGGGGATTGAGGGAGACGGGGAGAAGCTGGGTAGGTGGGGATTGAGGGAGACGGGGAGAAGGAGGGTAGGTGGTTATGTGGGGATTGAGGGAGACGGGGAGAAGGTGGGTAGGTGGGGATTGAGGGAGACGGGGAGAAGGTGGGTAGGTGGGGATTGAGGGAGACGGGGAGAAGGTAGGTAGGTGGGGATTGAGGGAGACGGGGAGAAGGTGGGTAGGTGGGGATTGAGGGAGACGGGGTGAAGGTGGGTAGGTGGGGATTGAGGGAGACGGGGAGAAGGTGGGTAGGTGGGGATTGAGGGAGACGGGGAGAAGGTGGGTAGGTGGGAATTGAGGGCGACGGGGAGAAGGTGGGTAAGTGGGGATTGCGGGAGACGGGGGAGAAGGTGGGTAGTTGGGGATTGAGGTAGACAGGATGAAGGTGGGTAGGTGGGGATTGAGGGAGATGGGGAGAAGGTGGGTAGGTGGGATTGAGGGAGACGGGGAGAAGGTGGGTAGGTGGGGATTGAGGGAGACGGGACGAAGCTGGGTAGGTGGGGATTGAGGGAGACGGGGAGAAGGTGGGTAGGTGGTTATGTGGGGATTGAGGGAGACGGGGAGAAGGTGGGTAGGTGGGGATTGAGGGAGACGGGGGAGAAGGTGGGTAGGTGGGGATTGAGGGAGACGGGGAGAAGGTAGGTAGGTGGGGATTGAGGGAGACGGGGAGAAGGTGGGTAGGTGGGGATTGAGGGAGACGGGGTGAAGGTGGGTAGGTGAGGATTGAGGGAGACGGGGGTGAAGGTGGGTAGGTGGGGATTGAGGGAGACGGGGAGAAGGTGGGCAGGTGGGGATTGAGGTAGACGGGGAGCAGGTGTGTAGGTGGGGATTGAGGGAGATGGGGAGACGGTGGGTAGGTGGGGATTGAGGGAGACGGGGAGAAGGTGGGTAGGTGGGGATTGAGGGAGACGGGGAGAAGGTGTGTAGGTGGGGATTGAGGGAGATGGGGAGAAGGTGGGTAGGTGGGGATTGAGGGAGACGGGGAGAAGGTGGGTAGGTGGGGATTGAGGGAGACGGGGGAGAAGGTGGGTAGGTGGGGATTGAGGGAGACGGGGAGAAGGTCGGTAGGTGGGGATTTAGGGAGACGGGGAGAAGGTGTGTAGGTGGGGATTGAGGGAGATGGGGAGAAGGTGGTTAGGTGGGGAGTGAGGGAGACGGGGAGAAGGTGGGTAGGTGGGGATTGAGGGAGATGGGGAGAAGGTGGGTAGGTGGGGATTGAGGGAGACGGGGAGAAGGTGGGTAGGTGGGGATTGAGGGAGACGGGGAGAAGGTGGGTACGTGGGGATTGAGGGAGACGGGGAGAAGGTGGGTAAGTGGGGAATGAGGGAGACGGGGAGACGGTGGGTAGGTGGGGATTGAGGGAGATGGGGTGACGGTGGTTAGGTGGGGATTGAGGGAGACGGGGAGAAGGTGGGTAGGTGGGGATTGAGGGAGACGGGAGGAAGGTGGGTAGGTGGGGATTGAGGGAGACGGGGAGAAGGTGGGTAGGTGGGTAGGTGGGGATTGAGGGAGACGGGGTGAAGGTGGGTAGGTTGGGATTGAGGGAGACGGGGAGAAGGTGGGTAGGTGGGGATTGATGGAGACGGGGAGAAGGTGGTTAGGTGGGGATTGAGGGAGACGGGGAGAAGTTGGGTGGGTGGGGAATGAGGGAGACGGGGAGAAGGTGGGTAGGTGGGGATTGAGGGAGACGGGGAGAAGGTGGGTAAGTGGGGATTGAGGGAGACGGGAAGAAGGTGGGTAGGTGGGGATTGAGGGAGATGGGGTGAAGGTGGGTAGGTGGGGATTGAGGGAGACGGGGAGAAGGTGGGTAGGTGGGGATTGAGGGAGACGGGGAGAAGGTGGGTAGGTGGGGATTGAGGGAGACTGGGAGAAGGTGGGTAGGTGGGGATTGAGGGAGACGGGGAGAAGGTGGGTAGGTGGGGATTGAGGGAGACGGGGAGAAGGTGGGTAGGTGGGGATTGAGGGAGACGGAGAGAAGGTGGGTAGGTGGGGATTGAGGGAGAGGGGGAGAAGGTGGGTAGGTGGGGATTGAGGGAGACGGGGAGAAGGTGGGTAGGTGGGGATTGAGGGAGACGGGGAGAAGGTGGGTAGGTGGGGATTGAGGGAGACGGGGAGAAGGTGGGTAGGTGGGGATTGAGGGAGACGGGAAGAAGGTGGGTAGGTGGGATTGAGGGAGACGGGGAGAAGGTGGGTAGGTGGGAATTGAGGGCGACGGGGAGAAGGTGGGTAAGTGGGGATTGCGGGAGACGGGGGAGAAGGTGGGTAGGTGGGGATTGAGGTAGACAGGATGAAGGTGGGTAGGTGGGGATTGAGGGAGATGGGGAGAAGGTGGGTAGGTGGGGATTGAGGGAGACGGGGAGAAGGTGGGTAGGTGGGGATTGAGGGAGACGGGGAGAAGCTGGGTAGGTGGGGATTGAGGGAGACGGGGAGAAGGAGGGTAGGTGGTTATGTGGGGATTGAGGGAGACGGGGAGAAGGTGGGTAGGTGGGGATTGAGGGAGACGGGGAGAAGGTGGGTAGGTGGGGATTGAGGGAGACGGGGAGAAGGTAGGTAGGTGGGGATTGAGGGAGACGGGGAGAAGGTGGGTAGGTGGGGATTGAGGGAGACGGGGTGAAGGTGGGTAGGTGGGGATTGAGGGAGACGGGGAGAAGGTGGGTAGGTGGGGATTGAGGGAGACGGGGAGAAGGTGGGTAGGTGGGGATTGAGGTAGACAGGATGAAGGTGGGTAGGTGGGGATTGAGGGAGATGGGGTGAAGGTGGGTAGGTGGGGATTGAGGGAGACGGGGAGAAGGTGGGTAGGTGGGGATTGAGGGAGACGGGGTGAAGGTGGCTAGGTGGGGATTGAGGTAGACGGGCAGAAGGTGGGTAGGTAGGGATTGAGGGAGATGGGGAGAAGGTGGGTAGGTGGGGATTGAGGGAGACGGGGAGAAGGTGGGTAGGTGGGGATTGAGGGAGACGGGGAGAAGGTGGGCAGGTGGGGATTGAGGTAGACGGGGAGCAGGTGGGTAGGTGGGGATTGAGGGAGATGGGGAGACGGTGGGTAGGTGGGGATTGAGGGAGACGGGGAGAAGGTGGGTAGGTGGTGCTTGAGGGAGACGGGGAGAAGGTGGGTAGGTGGGGATTGAGGGAGACGGGGAGAAGGTGTGTAGGTGGGGATTGAGGGAGATGGGGAGAAGGTGGGTAGGTGGGGATTGAGGGAGACGGGGAGAAGGTGGGTAGGTGGGGATTGAGGGAGACGGGGAGAAGGTGGGTAGGTGGGGATTGAGGGAGACGGGGAGAAGGTCGGTAGGTGGGGATTGAGGGAGACGGGGAGAAGGTGTGTAGGTGGGGATTGAGGGAGATGGGGAGAAGGTGGTTAGGTGGGGAGTGAGGGAGACGGGGAGAAGGTGGGTAGGTGGGGATTGAGGGAGACGGGGAGAAGGTGGGTAGGTGGGGATTGAGGGAGACGGGGAGAAGGTGGGTACGTGGGGATTGAGGGAGACGGGGAGTAGGTGGGTAAGTGGGGAATGAGGGAGACGGGGAGACGGTGGGTAGGTGGGGATTGAGGGAGATGGGGTGACGGTGGTTAGGTGGGGATTGAGGGAGACGGGGAGAAGGTGGGTAGGTGGGGATTGAGGGAGACGGGAGGAAGGTGGGTAGGTGGGGATTGAGGGAGACGGGGAGAAGGTGGGTAGGTGGGTAGGTGGGGATTGAGGGAGACGGGGAGAAGGTGGGTAGGTGGGGATTGAGGGAGACGGGGAGAAGGTGGGTAGGTGGGGATTGATGGAGACGGGGAGAAGGTGGTTAGGTGGGGATTGAGGGAGACGGGGAGAAGTTGGGTGAGTGGGGATTGAGGGAGACGGGGAGAAGGTGGGTAGGTGGGGATTGAGGGAGACGGGGAGAAGGTGGGTAAGTGGGGATTGAGGGAGACGGGAAGAAGGTGGGTAGGTGGGGATTGAGGGAGATGGGGTGAAGGTGGGTAGGTCGGGATTGAGGGAGACGGGGAGAAGGTGGGTAGGTGGGGATTGAGGGAGACGGGGAGATGGTGGGTAGGTGGGGATTGAGGGAGACTGGGAGAAGGTGGGTAGGTGGGGATTGAGGGAGACGGGGAGAAGGTGGGTAGGTGGGGATTGAGGGAGACGGGGAGAAGGTGGGTAGGTGGGGATTGAGGGAGACGAAGAGAAGGTGGGTAGGTGGGGATTGAGGGAGAGGGGGAGAAGGTGGGTAGGTGGGGATTGAGGGAGACGGGGAGAAGGTGGGTAGGTGGGGATTGAGGGAGACGGGGAGAAGGTGGGTAGGTGGGGATTGAGGGAGACGGGGAGAAGGTGGGTAGGTGGGGATTGAGGGAGACGGGAAGAAGGTGGGTAGGTGGGGATTGAGGGAGACGGGGAGAAGGTGGGTAGGTGGGAATTGAGGGCGACGGGGAGAAGGTGGGTAAGTGGGGATTGCGGAGACGGGGGAGAAGGTGGGTAGGTGGGGATTGAGGTAGACAGGATGAAGGTGGGTAGGTGGGGATTGAGGGAGATGGGGAGAAGGTGGGTAGGTGGGGATTGAGGGAGACGGGGAGAAGGTGGGTAGGTGGGGATTGAGGGAGACGGGGAGAAGCTGGGTAGGTGGGGATTGAGGGAGACGGGGAGAAGGAGGGTAGGTGGTTATGTGGGGATTGAGGGAGACGGGGAGAAGGTGGGTAGGTGGGGATTGAGGGAGACGGGGAGAAGGTGGGTAGGTGGGGATTGAGGGAGACGGGGAGAAGGTAGGTAGGTGGGGATTGAGGGAGACGGGGAGAAGGTGGGTAGGTGGGGATTGAGGGAGACGGGGTGAAGGTGGGTAGGTGGGGATTGAGGGAGACGGGGAGAAGGTGGGTAGGTGGGGATTGAGGGAGACGGGGAGAAGGTGGCTAGGTGGGGATTGAGGTAGACAGGATGAAGGTGGGTAGGTGGGGATTGAGGGAGATGGGGTGAAGGTGGGTAGGTGGGGATTGAGGGAGACGGGGAGAAGGTGGGTAGGAGAGGAATGAGGGAGACGGGGTGAAGGTGGCTAGGTGGGGATTGAGGTAGATGGGCAGAAGGTGGGTAGGTAGGGATTGAGGGAGATGGGGAGAAGGTGGGTAGGTGGGGATTGAGGGAGACGGGGAGAAGGTTGGTAGGTGGGGATTGAGGGAGACGGGGTGAAGGTGGGTAGATGGGGTTTGAGGGAGATGGGGAGAAGGTGGGTAGGTGGGGATACAGGGAGACGGGGAGAAGGTGGGTAGGTGGGGATTGAGGGAGACGGGGTGAAGGTGGGTAGGTGGGGATTGAGGGAGACGGGGAGAAGGTGGGCAGGTGGGGATTGAGGGAGACGGGGAGAAGGTGGGTAGGTGGGGATTGAGGGAGACGGGGAGAAGGTGGGTAGGGGGGATTGAGGGAGACGGGCAGAAGGTGGGTAGGTGTGGATTGAGGGAGACGGGGAGAAGGTGGGTAGGTGGGGATTGAGGGAGACGGGGTGAAGGTGGGTAGGTGGGGATGAGGGAGACGGGGTGAATGTGGGTAGATGGGGATTGAGGGAGAAGGGGAGAAGGTGGGTAGGTGGGGTTTGAGGGAGACGGGGTGAAGGTGGTTAGTTGGGGATTGAGGGAGACGGGGAGAAGGTGGGTAGGTGGGGATTGAGGGAGACGGGGAGAAGGTGTGTAGGTGGTGATTGAGGGAAACGTGGAGAAGGTGGGTAGGTGGGGATTGAGGGAGACGGGGAGAAGGTGGGTAGGTGGGGACTGAGGTAGACGGGGAGAAGGTGGGTAGATGGGGATTGAGGGAGACGAGGAGACGGTGGGGAGGTGGGGATTGCGGAAGACAGGGAGAAGGTGGGTAGGTAGGGATTGAGGGAGACGGGGTGATGGCGGGTAGTTGGGGATTGAGGGAGACGGGGAGAAGGTGGGTAGGTGGGGATTGAGGGGGAGGGGGAGAAAGTGGGTAGGAAGGGATTGAGGGAGACGGGGAGAAGGTGGGTAGGTGGTGATTGAGAGAGACGGGGAGAAGGTGGGTAGGTGGGGATTGAGGGAGACGGGGAGAAGGTGGGTAGGTGGGGATTGAGGGAGACGAGGAGAAGGTGGGTAGGTGGGGATTGAGGGAGACGGGGAGTAGGTGGGTAGGTGGGGATTGAGGGAGACGGGGAGAAGGTGGGTAGGTGGGCATTGAGGGAGACGGCGAGAAGCAGGATACGTGGGGATTGAGGGAGACGGGGAGAAGGTGGGTAGGTGGGGATTGAGGGAGACGGGGAGAAGGTGGGTAGGTGGGGATTGAGGGAGACAGGGAGAAGGTGGGTAGGTGGGGATTGAGGGAGAAGGTGGGTAGGTGGGTAGGTGGGGATTGAGGGAGACGGGGAGAAGTTGGGTAGGTGGGGATTGAGGGAGACGGGGAGAAGGTGGGTAAGTGGGGATTGAGGGAGACGGGGGAGATGGTGGGTAGGTGGGAATTGAGGGAGACGGGGTGAAGTTGGCTAGGTGGGGATTGAGGGAGACGGGCAGAAGGTGGGTAGGTAGGGATTGAGGGAGATGGGGAGAAGGTGGGTAGGTGGGGATTGAGGGAGACGGGGAGAAGGTGGGTAGTTGGGGATTGAGGGAGACGGGGTGAAGGTGGGTAGATGGGGATTGAGGGAGAAGGGGAGAAGGTGGGTAGGTGGGGATTGAGAGGGATGGAGAGAAGGTGGGTAGGTGGGGTTTGAGGGAGACGGGGGAGAAGGTGGGTAGGTGGGGATTGAGGGAGACGGGGAGAAGGTGGGTAGGTGGGGTTTGAGGGAGACGGGGGAGAAGGTGGGTAGGTGGGGATTGAGGGAGACGGGGAGAAGGTGGGTAGGTGGGGATTGAGGGAGACGGGGAGAAGTTGGGTAGGTGGGGATTGAGGGAGACGGGGGTGAAGGTTGGTTGGTAGGGATCAAGGGAGTAGGGGAGAAGGTGGGTAGGGGGGATTGAGGGAGACGGGCAGAAGGTGGGTAGGTGGGGATTGAGGGAGACCGGGTGAATGTGGGTAGATGGGGATTGAGGGAGAAGGGGAGAAGGTGGGTAGGTGGGGAGTGAGGGAGACGGGGAGAAGGTGGGTAGGTGGGGATTGAGGGAGACGGGGAGAAGGTGGGTAGGTGGGGATTGAGGGAGACAGGGAGAAGGTGGGTAGGTGGGGATTGAGGGAGACGAGGAGACGGTGGGGAGGTGGGGATTGAGGGAGACAGGGAGAAGGTGGGTAGGTGGGGATTGAGGGCGAAGGGGAGAAGGTGGGTAGGTGGGGATTGAGGGAGACGGGGAGAAGGTGGCTAGGTAGGGATTGAGGGAGACGGGGTGATGGCGGGTAGTTGGGGATTGAGGGAGACGGGGAGAAGGTGGGTAGGTGGGGATTGAGGGGGAGGGGGAGAAAGTGGGTAGGTGGGGATTGAGAGAGACGGGGAGAAGGTGTGTAGGTGGGGATTGAGGGAGACGGGGAGAAGGTGGGTAGGTGGGGATTGAGGAGACGGGGAGAAGGTGGGTAGGTGGGGATTGAGGGAGATGGGGAGAAGGTGGGTAGGTGGGGATTGAGGGAGACGGGGAGAAGGTGGGTAGGTGTGGATTGAGGGAGACGGGGTGAAGGTGGGTAGATGGTGATTGAGGGAGACGGGGTGAAGGTGGGTAGGTGGGGATTGAGGGAGACGGCAGAAGGTGGGTAGGTGGGGATTGAGGGAGACGGGGAGAAGGTGGGTAGGTGGGGATTGAGGGAGACGGTGAGAAGGTGGGTAGGTGGGGATTGAGGGAGACGGGCAGAAGGTGGGTAGGTGGGGATTGAGGGAGACGGGGAGAAGGTGGGTAGGTGGGGATTGAGGGAGACGGGGAGAAGGTGGGTAGGTGGGGATTGAGGGAGACGGGGAGAAGGTGTGTAGGTGGGGATTGAGGGAGACGGGAGAAGGTGGGTAGGTGGGATTGAGGGAGACGGGGAGAAGGTGGGTAGGTGGGGATTGAGGGAGACGGGGAGAAGGTGGGTAGGTGGGGATTGAGGGAAACGGGGAGAAGGTGGGCAGGTGGGGATTGAGGGAGACGAGGAGAAGGTGGGTAGGTGGGGATTGAGGGAGACGGGGAGAAGGTGGGTAGGTGGGGATTGAGGGAGACGGG